>CM056742.1:9588254-9775635 GCA_029851415.1 Eretmocerus hayati
GTTTTTGTGAGCCACGTTTCATCTGCATTCCAATGAATTTGATCGTGTTCTTTGCTTTTAGGTGTGATATGAAGAAAAATTAGAAATCTTGGCATACTTGAGAAATGCTTCGATAATTTGAGACTTTCTTCGTCGTCCAGGAAGCTCCGATACTTGTATCATAAAATGATTGAGGGCACTTGTTTTGGCGAAGAAAAACGCGTTGGAAAAGTTCAAATTTATATGATTGAATACGGCACTGGCAAAATACTGTCACGAGTTATCAGGAGTCAGCAAGTCGGCAACAAAACTCCAAAGCGTAATACGATATCCAAGCATATCTGAGAGCTGTGTGAGTTACCGCACAAGTACCCCTTTGATAAAGTGTGTATATCCCGAAGCTGCATATAAAAGGCTGACCAGAATCTCGCATATATCACTGTGAATGTACCACTGGAAGCAACATGAAGTTATTGAATTTGTGTGTTGTTGTGTGTCTGGTCATTGCCTGCCGAGTCTCGGCTATCACTACCATCGGTGAGTCAAAAATATCACTACAAGAAAACAAATCACAGATTGTAAAGAAAGCACAATGTCGACAAATAATATCGCGGTCTATTGGTCAGAAGAATGATCACTCAGAAAATTTCTGACTTTTGAAATGTCGTTTCAAAATTCCATAATTTGCCCGTCGTGTAAAAACTATCGATCGAACCAGCTCCGATCATCCGAACTTCTATATGAAAATTTTGGATATCAATCCAGAATGGAATTCTGCTTATATCCATTCTTTTTCCCAAGTCACTCGCATAAGTCTGCGTTCCGTATCCCACGGTGGTTCGAAAATGCGGAAAAGTCAAAGGTCAACAGAATGAAAAAATCCCCGACCTCCTGATCATCATTTTTCAAAAAAAAAAAAAAAAAAAACAATATCATACTTTAGTTGATTATTCCCGTTTTTTCCCTCTCCCATGGTTTTTTTGCAATCACTCGGAAGGTATGAGTTTAATCGAACTAACAAGGAGAGCATCAGGTCTGCGGAACACGGATCTTGTTGAAACTCTGGGAATCATCTTGTTTTGGTGAAAAATGAAGGTATCTCCAAGGGTTAAGTCCAATGAGCCTCCTATCCCGAGATACAGCCATGAAGGTTAGCATCGTTAGTATATCTATACATGTGTCTTTTTAACATGGGCCCATATGGACAGTGGTAATCTTCATAGCTGTATCTCGGGATAGAAGGCCCATTGGACCTAACCCTTGGAGATGCCTTCATTTTTTACCTAAACAAGATGATTCCCAGAGTTTCATCAAGATCCGTGTTCCGCAAGGTTGGACCTCTCCTTGTAAGTACCTGTAGAATTGTGTTTTGTAGGACTTTTAGAAAATTCACAAGATGATGAAATGGATCCATCATGAGTGATTGGAAAAATTTCCAGAAAAAATGAAAAGATTTCATACGTGTCTGCGATATTTTACTTTCTTCTAATAATCTTCCAGTAACTGTTCCTCGTTCTCAGATGAACAACAGCTTCCTAAGTTTATAGATTTTGCATGAAAAATTACCTGACTGATTTTTTAATGAAACTCACCCGGTCTAGGGTATTTCAAAAAATTTACGGAAGAGACGTGAAACCGCGAAAGAGACGAACTTTTACTTTCATCCATGATGGAGAAACCGAAAAGTCAAGTCCATCTCAAAATCCACCGACGGATGCTTTTAACTCGAGTCAGAAGATGACGGTGAACCTAGAATTAAATTCCACAAGAGTTTCTTTATTCCATCAATCTTCAATTTTCACGCCATACCTATCCACCATTATATCTGTCGAGATAAAGCTAGTTAAGATTCCACTTATGATGGGCCTCAATGAAGAGTCTCTCCATATGAACTCTTAGATTTTTTCTTAGGCCAAATGTATCTCATATGAGAATGCCACGAAGAATTGTTCGGGGTGTAGGACTGCTAATTTGGAGGAGATCATTCTGAAAATGGATTCAGTCTATAAGATATTTCCAGAGTTTTATCATCTTTTGATGATATCTCGGCATGGTTTGTGCCATTGGAGGAAAACAGATGTTTCTGTATGAAGTAGAGATTTGTTAGAGAATGCGCTTGTTACGTTCGGTCGGAAAATATAAAATCAAATTTCGAAAAGGTATCGTATGATGAACGTTATCAAGAATGTGCAACAAAAATTTGAATTGGGAATGGTGCATGAACCAGATAATGGTTTCCTTGGATATTTCAACGTTTTGAGCTATCTTTATGGATTTAAAAATCTGGTGGCTCTTCTTTGTAAGAATCTGAATGCTATTTCCAATCACCTGGCTGATTTTTGTTATCCTATATTTTATATCGTTCGCACATTGCAGTGCTGCAAGAATGAAATTTGCCCACGGGAGCGTTTCTTTAGAAGTGAAAATCACTATTTCGTGTAACATTAATGTGGGCTCAAGAGTAGCTATTTGACCATGAAACACCACTATTCCTCTGTAACTCTATGAATATTCATTCAACACGTTCACTGCGACGCCGTGTTCTCGTACTTTTATTTCAGCCATGAACTGGATTCCCGTACTTTGGCAAGTATCTCTGTATAAGTGTAAATTCTATTTAATCTCATAGTCTACGTTTTTCGCAGACCATAATTCATTGTCGTTGGCAGTATTTTTCGAGCCAATACATACAAGTTGGTAAAAATTGAAAAACGAAAACACACGGGTCCTACCGGTGAGAACCGTCGCAGTGAATGTGTTAGTAGGGAAAGTGTAGAGGTATTTTTTGTAGGGGTTTTAGACTTCAAAAAAAGTTCCTCTAGACAATTTTTCGAAGGTTACACCGATCAGTAAAAGGTTGTGATCGATCCTTGTTGAGATGGTCTGGATCTCGCAGTTTCCACCTATAATTCATATGCCCAGGAAATCCAGGGAAGCCGAAAAATTTCTGTAGAGCATAATTATCTTGTATGTTCCTAAATATGTTCAATGAGGTAGTCTAGATAAGTAAGCGCTAAAGAAAGGTCGAATTCCGTATCTACTTCGATAATCACACAAGAATGTCATTATCCGGTTCATGCACTATTTCCCAACCGAATTTTTGTTACACAGTGATGAGAAGCGTCGCATACTCTAGTGATATTTTAGGAGTGATGAATTATATTTTCGGCTCAATAATTGAAACATGATTTTGTCTTTGGAAGAGTACTCATTCCATCAAATGATTTAACACATTTTTATTAGAGAGACTTTGGGCAATCTTTGATATTTTCTACATTTCAAAGACTTTAATGATTCCCGCCTTAAGGAACCATTCATTTTGAATTAGCAACTTGGTCAAACAGGGGCAATATTATTATTACAGTGTAGCCAAATCTTTTGCTTTCTCAAAGAGAAAGGGTTGTATTCGTGACAAGACATTTTTGCTCAATTTTTTCACTCAAATTAATTTTTCATTCTAAAAATCTTCACTCATAGCGAATCGGCTTCGTACATTTTGTTCCTCTCGCCGATATCTATCTATTGTAAGTCACGGTTTTTTCTCCAGGCTTCTCCCTGGTCCTCCACGAATTTAACTTTCTCTGTCGTTGTCTGTGTCCGTCCGTGTGTGTGTCTGTGCAACTTCATTTTTCGTCAACGGTTTCTCCTCAGCGTTTCGACCGATCTTTCTCAAATTTATGTGAGTGGTAGAGCACCATGTGAAGATGTGCTGAAAGGATTTATAGCCCAATCTATCAAACAGTTCTCGATTAATGAGTATCCGAAAATAAAAATGTCAAAATTTTCCAAAAATCGATTATTTTATATTCAAATATCTTTTCTCAAAATCAACAAATCAAATTTTGGGTCACTTAAACAACCATTTTTTCATCATTTTCCGTCAATTGGTTAATGTGGAATTTTCATTCATATCTATCTCTACCAATTAAATCATGAATCTTCTATCAATGAAAAAAAAATCATGTACATTTCTTTTCCCATACAGTTTAACGTAATTCCGTATTAACCAATCTATCAAGGATGGCCAGATTAACATTTTATTAGGTCACCTCAACTTCTCTTATAAAGTTCTTCTAGACATAAATTCTAAAAACTCCTAATAATTTCTTGAAAATTTTAACATTTTTATTTTCCGATACTCATTAATCGAGAACTGTTTAATAGATTGGGCTATAAATCCTTTCAGCACATCTTTACATGGTGCTCTACCACTCACATAAATTTGAGAAAGATCGGTCGAAACGCTGAGGAGAAACCGTTGACGAAAAATGAAGTTGCACAGACACACACACAGACGGACACAGACAACGACAGAGAAAGTTAAATTCGTGGAGGACCAGGGATAAGACTGGAGGAAAAACCGTGACTTACAATAGATAGATATCAGCGAGAGGAACAGAATGTACGAAGCCGATTCTCTATCCTTCAAGATTTTTAGAATAAACAAATCATCTCAATTGTAAAATATGTACGAAATCTGTTGTCATGGAATAAATTCTATTATTTTTCGTCCTCGGTTTCTCCTCAGCCTTTCCACCGATCTTTCCGAAATTTATGTGAGTGGTAGAGCACCATGTAAAGATGTGCTGAAAGGATTTATAGCCCAATCTATTAAACAGTTCTCGATTAATGAGTATCGGAAAATAAAAATGTTAAAATTTTCAAACTCATTATTTTAAAAATAATGAGTTTTTAGAATTTATGTCTAGAAAAACTTTATAAGGGAAGTTGAGGTGACCTAATAAAATGTTAATCTGGCCATCCTTGATCGATTGGTTAATACGGAATTACCTTAAACTGTATGGGAAAAGAAATGTACATGATTTTTTTTTTTTTTTCATTGATAGAAGATTCATGATTTAATTTGTGGAAACGATTGGTGATTTTGATGAGTAATTTCGGAATTATAATTTTTTGGTCTAAAAAGCTAAGCACATTTCGACGTGAGAAAGCATTCTGCTAATATCATTTAGCAGCGTATTATTTACTGTAGATCGTGGGGATGTTTCTCATCCCGATGAACCTTTGACTGAACATCCTGAGCCTGAAGGGTCGCAACCATCCCCCGAGCCCATGCCTAGCACAGAGACCGTGATCCCAACCACAACCACATCGGCACCACCACCAACGACTACGGTGTCACCATCAATCGATTATGGGAAAGTAGAAAATTCCTATGCTACTGGATTAGTAAGAGACGAACCAAAAAAGGAACCGGGATGTGACGTCTGTGAAATTTTGAGAAAAATCGAAGACCTCCAGCTGAAACAAGAGTCTTACTACTTTGAAGTTATGAAGAAATTTGAAGAGATGGAAATGAATCGAATAGCAGATAAGGTCGAAATCATGATGGAGCTAAAAGAAAGACCTAGTCCATTGAAATTCATAGGGCTCCCTATGCCAAGACCAACTATACCATTACCGCCACTACCTTCATATCTCCGTGGCCCGTCTTATCCTTCCTTTGGTCAATATCTTCACTCAAGTTCCAGAGGACCGTGGCGTTCCCCGTGATGAGCTGTGTTGCGGACAAGCTTAGATTGATCCGATTGAACTAGTCGTTGCAGAGATGTAATTTTAATAGGGTGCTAGTTGACATCGAATCAATGAATATAAATTGTAGCATGTGATCTCGTACTAAAATATTCTCAAATTCTAGACTATGACATTTTTTCCTTAAACGACCAAATCCGTTAGAAAAATCACAAAATTGAACAAGACTACAAAAGTAGGAAAATGTGATAGGTGGCATTGAAAATCGACAAATGAACTACTGGATGAGCCATCTTTTCCAGACCACTGTTTAATCGACGGAGAGCGAGGAAGAGTTATCAGAGAAATTTTTCAGTTATACGTTTTATCAAGGTATTATTTCGTGCGGTGGAGAACCATTACAGCCTTTCCATCATTATTCGGTCGATCCAATCATGCTTGGCAATGAGAGGAGGCTCAAACGAAATTTTCTTCTAAATACATGGCACGATGCAGTGCATGCTCAAAAACAATTCTATCGATTGTTTTCCAATGCATTCTTCACCAAATGCGGTAATATTTCATCAGGAGGATTCATGAAACTCTGTAATATGTATGCTTATTCCCAAAGCCGGAGGAATCCGGCCCAAATCAAGAGGAATCATATAGTTTACTGGAGGTTGAAATTTTGATTGCCCAAAGCTTTGTAAAATGTTTATGATACTCCCTTACAGGATTTTTAACAAAATTCAGTTTCCATTTCGTTAAATTTTGAGACGTGAGTTCCACTTGAATCTATCGGGACTGCTTTCTTATGAATAATTATCAAAATGAAGACCCTTAGAGTTGGGATTTCCCGAATGCCTCGGTCAGCACGTGGAGCTCAATGTAATCAGACAGAATCGAAAATACATTCTGTCACGAGCCTTGCATCTTTGTGAACTTATAGGATAATTTCAATTTTTCAGTTTGACCATAAGTCGAGGAAATAAATCGAGTTTGACGAATTTTAGAATTGTAATTCTAATTCAATGTGGCCTATACGTAGATCAATCCTGAACTGTACTGATGAACCTCATTATTTCTGGTAGAACCAATAATCGGAAATCTGTTTGTGTAGATTTTATTCCGGAATCCTACTCGCTCATCGTTCTCTTCCAATTGCTCGCATGAGACGTACATACATGTGTGAAGAGAAGTAATTCATTAGACAAAGTTTGTTTATCATCTTATTCAATACAATGCACCTTTCTATTGAGTTGGTGGTTTTCCCAATGGATACGGTTGTACCATATGAAACTCCTACTTTTTTCCGTGAATCATTCGGACATGAAAAGGATAATGGACTAAGAGAGACTTGAAACATACGAACTTTTTGAACTATTCTCCGAACTCGATTGTCGAGAACCATTTTTAAAGATTCAATTTTGGAAAATAATTCATTCATCGGTTTTCCTAACTCAAGTGCATAACATTGTCTGAGGTTCATTTATGATGTGGTACAATAGAACGTCTTTCCTCCATATTCCTTATGAAGTTTTTTTCGAATTTCGTTTATTATATAAGGATGATCCCATGAATCATCTGGTACATATATCAGACAAATCAAGCTTATCAAAATGAGGTGTGTGTTCTGTAAAAATTTCGATCATATTACTGATCTAGTAAATTCGGTACTTAAAACATTGCCACCGGAGCTCGATTTTTCGAATAAAAATATGTCGGCGTCAACCAAGGAATTCAAACAATCTAAATTTTCTGTGTCCCACCAACAAAATCGTAAGAGTATGTTCCCATTGTGTTCAGCAATGGAACAAAGAATATACTCTTATCGTATGATGACGGTATCGAATAGAAGTATACCCACGGCTGATGTGATATCATAGTCTCATGCCACCGTGGAAACAATCGAATGATCAATCAGATTTCCGTTTCCAAAATTTATATCAGTGATTCCGTTGAAAGTGTGATTTTCCGTGTTCCAAGTTCCCCCAAGTTTCTGAGGGTTTGAATATCACAACAATTTACTGAGGTGTATTCTATTGGTGCGCAACTATGTTAATATTCTTTGAGTAGATTCTGATGTCCCCGTAATTTGTAGTGCCTCATAAAAGGCCTATTTCGGCTCTCCATATGCGTCGTGATGAATTCAAAAGTCGGAGTCGGTTGCCTACAGGGGACGGAATTGACGAAATGTCAATTCCGTCCCCCTCTACCACCCCTTGAAGTGCACATATCTTCGTCTGACTTTACTTTTGAGATACGCAGCTCTAGATACTTCTTTTTTGTGACCAAACAAGTGTAAATCAACTGCTATGAGACACCCAAACTCGTCTGGGGCTGAAATAATTTTTTGACCCAAATCACTCCTGGTGACGATTTTGGCCCCAAAAAATCACATTTTCGGCAGGATCACCCATATCTGCATCCCCACTGAAATCGAAATCAATCTGTGGGTGTGAATCATTATCGGAAACCTGTCGTTGCGGAAACCCGTCCTTCAAGATCGACAAAACACCAACTTTAATATTTATCATCAAGGACCAAAAATCTACAATATCTCTTATGAAAATAATCACTTTCCTCGATCCAGAAATTAGATTTTTGACCTCGAATTCAGGAACAAGAGAAAATTTCACGACTACTCATGGAATCTGCATCATTTTTGTTCAGGGTGTCAATCCTGATCTAGTGCTTGAGGTGAAATTCGTGATCGAGAACTCAATGCAGCACTCGTGATCGAAAACTCAATGTCGTACTTGTGGTCGACAACTCAAAGCGGTACAGGGTCTTTAATCCGAAGTTGATACGCGCCAACGCTGATTACGCGGGTACGGTGATGGCTCATTGGTTCCGTGGAAAACCGCTATGCATAAGCGAGAGGGCGCTTCTACATCAACAACTAGCGCCCCCTCGCTTATGCAAGGCGATTTTCTACGAAACTAATCAGTGATCACCGTCACCGGTAACGCGTATTTCTTTTGAAATAAGGTCCCAAGTGACCGAGAACACATTGTGGCACCCGTGATCGAGAACTGAAAGTGGCCCTCGTGATTAGAGGGCTAAAGTGACAATCGTGATCGAGAACTCAAGGTGTCACTAGTGATCGGGTACTCAATGTAGCACTACTGAACAAGAATCCTACAACACTCATGATCGAGAACTCAATGTGGCCCTCGTGATCGAGAACTCAATGTGGCCCTCGTGATCGAGAACTCAGGTTGGCACTAGTGATCAAGGACCTTATGATACTCGTGATCGAGAATTCAAAGTGGCTCACGGGATCGGGAACTCAATGTGGCATTTATGATAAGGAGCTCAAAGTAGCACTCGTGATCGAGAACTCAATGTAGCACCCGCAAGTTCTCGATCACGAGTGCCATTTCTGATTTTCGATTATTAGTGTCACCCTGAATTCTCGATTATGAGTGCAACGTTGCGTTCTCGATCTTGAGTGCCATTTTAAGTTTTCGATCATGAGTGCAACATCGAGTCCTCGATCACGAGTACCAAATTGAGTTCCCGAACACGTGAGCCACGTTGAGTGTTGAGTCCTCGATCACGAGTGTCAGCCTGAGTACTAGATCAGGCTCACCACCCTGAATGAGAATTCAGGAAAGTCCATATTTGGACATGGCAATTATCTTTCCCTCTCAAATTGAGGTCAAGTATTTTGATATCTAGCTTAAGGTAGTACTAGCGGTACTAAAATTGACGTTCAGAAAATTACGAAAGTCAGCGGAGTTATAGATTAGGGTCTCAAAGTGCTCCAGTTAAAATTTCAGAAGCCTTCAGTACCGGGAAAAAAAAGTTCCGAGCGTTTTTATAAAGGCCGTTCAACACGGAGTCTTATGGAAGGTCACGAGTACAGTGATATCTGACGTTCAGATTCTCATGAGAATGGACACACAGAAGAAAGAATGCACGAAAATAACTTAGCATCAATCAGATTGATGATTCAGTGCTTATGAAAAGAGATCCAAAGACGAATGTAGTCTCTTTTGACCGTTACGGGGTTATGTTGTCGTCTGCTGCGCGCATTCACTATACCCATATCGCGGGCTGAAGGGAGTCAGGCGCGGGTATATTCCGCACTTGACTCATGCAGTACCGCTAGTACTACGTTAAAAGAATGTTTCTCAGATTTCTCGAGAAACGTTCACTTAGGCTCGAATTCATAGTCGTTAATCCGAGATCAGGATCGGCGGATTAGGAGCGCTGCAATCGCTGTGCCTAACTGCTAAATAGCTCACCATGGCGATCGCAGCGCCCTAAATCCGCCGACTCTAATCTTGGATCAACGACTATGAATTCCAGCCTTAAGGCTGTCCAGAAAAGATTGAGGTCATTTTCTGGGTTCAATGCACAATTTTACGTAAGGATAACTGGGCCAGGTCATTGAAAAAGAGTGCCTTCATTGTCTTTGTTGGACTGTGTCATCAACACCGTGAATATGGTGTATTAAACAAAAATTGATTCAACATCTTCTGAAGATTCCTTCCACCCAGTATAAAATCAACAGATATATCTACCATAACCTGCTTCATCTAGTATCGCTGAAAAATTTCAAGTATTATGTAGCAGACTGGTTGAGAGCATTACCTGGTTAATTTTTGAAAAAAGGATCAATGAAAAATTCTGATGGACAAAAGCTTGATCCAGTAAACCTGGCTGTGCACTTTGGCTTTGGAAACTAGACCATCGGGGCATGAGAGAATAGTTAAAAGAACGAACAAACTCCCGATTCGGTGGATGAAAAAATGAAAAAAGAATACCGTAGGACCGAATGCACGGTCGAGCAATTTTCTGTCGAAAAAAAAACTAGATTGAGCGAGGTGGAAAAGGAGGACACGAAGACATATACATATAGTCTATATAACAGAGAGTGGTGCAATTTTGGCTGTGCGGTAAAGAGTGAGTGAGTTGGTCCCATTTAGCGATAGCGTGGCGGTCATTGTGCAAGATCGCATTCTGGTCGGAATAAAAGAGAGGTAGAAATGTAGAAAAATCGTGAAGAGATAATCGTGCTCCCTTTTTTTTCTATTCTTGTGCATGTACGTGTTCGTGTACATTTGTGTTTGTGTGTCTCTACAATTGTGTACTAAGAGGTCATGTGGCTGGCATCAGGTGAAATCGTTCGTGGAGCCTCGATTATCCAGTGGGCCATGTGCGAAATCGTATACTATAACAATGTACAGTCGTTCCTTTACTCTCGCTCTCTCTTTCTCTTTCTTTTTCTGGCTTTTTGTTCGCGTCACGATCTGGCTAGCTCCAAAAATACACGGGAACAATTCTATGGAAGCTCGCGTTGCTCTTGCGTGATTACAGTAAATCGCGAGTCTGGCGTGGTGTGGCAAAAAGCTGGAATATCGTTCGTTGTGACAGTGGAATGCATGCATTACTGCGTTCGGGTTGATATATTTTCCCATGAGTGTGGTATTAAATTTACTGGGAATGCCCCATCTTTATGAGCTAGGGCTTTTGTGGATTGTGTGATGTGATTGTCAATTTTTTACTAGACTGGAATTTTTGATATATCTGTATACGAAATGTGAATTTTAGAGAGATGAGTGAGAATCAGAAGATTTTTTATAGCGAATATGGCTATTTATTGGTTTGAATATTTTGAATTGCTCTTCGGCAGGAATTTTCCTTTTGAATTTATGTGGTCTTTGCTACCTTGACATCAACAGATAATAATTTCCGAATGTGTAGTGGATCCTCCTTGGCGACTCATCTTTTAGTGTCCCGGCCATATAAGAGACAAATTATATTCTGATGATCAGGCCCAGGAGAGAGCTCCCTGCAAGTTCGGAAGGTATCTGTTGATGCCAAGTGTAGATGTGATTAGATAGAGTAATAGGTGTGCTATTTTGAAATATTTTCTCCGACTGTGGGTGTAAAATTCATTGTTCGATGAGTGAATTTCTTCAACTGGATACTCTTTACTAATAGAGTAAGAATTTCAAAATGTCGAGAAACTTGCCGGAAAAGCAGGCTTATACTCGTGATAGAAATATTATCTCCATGTAACGCATTAATGATCATGGAATTTTCAACTCTTGACTAATTGTTTACAAATAAACCATTTATTATGACACTACTGTGTTACACTCAACGGAATTTACACCAGGTACACACCAGTCACAATGGAAACTGCCTCTTGTTGGTAAACTCCGGTCAATTGATCATTCATGTGAAAATCATTTAAACGGTCTTGGTACCATGATCATTATCAATATGATATTGACATCAATTTGATGAGAAATATTGTCAAGTTTATGATTTTTATCATATCTCGAGTATATTTCCAGCCTCCGGAATAATTTTCAAAGATTGCATCATCTTCACTAAAATTCACCGGGTGGTTCATTGGGTCTCAGGACCATCTATGAATATTACATCCCTATTTTACGATATATGGGTGATCATGAGATAACTCACGCATTTGATGTCCTGACCTCGTATTCATATTAAACGCCCAAATATGATGAGCCTAACGATGATATCTGGTCTATTATATTGGAAGGAAATTATCCCAATGTTTTGGGAGCGGATATGAGTCCCACAGAGACCTGAGCTCACCAAAAGTGGTCGAAATGTCCTTACCGTAGGATGTCCTAAACTGAAGTTGCACATTTCAGATTGTAGTTTACCGAGATATATTCATTCCTTCTCGGTGCCGCACCACTCAATCATCAAAGTTGGGTTATGAAAAGGTAATTAATATCATGTACAAATCGAATATCAAGTCTCACGTCAAAATAAACAAAACACAGCCGACATTCTGTCCTAGAATTTTGCAAACTTTTCGAATACTTCTCGATGATTCGACTCCGGGTCAGCGAATCGCTTCAAACGATTCTATAATACCGGTAAGGTAAATTATCGATAACACACCAAAGAACGAAATTTCACCATCAACAGAGTGAGAAATGCCGTGAACAGTCCCTTCGCGCGATGATTTATGGACGATTGTTCCGTTGTGAAATAAGAGATGTCTTTACAGTGGTTACTGATTCTCGAGCAGTATGCAACGTCAACGTCCAGAAATTTTTTTACAGTCAATACGCTCGCCGTGAAAAAGTGCTGTGTATCCGGAAAAAACAATCCGTTTCGATTTGCGACTTTGAGATCAGTCCTTATTCCAGATATCCTTATCGTGGCAAAAATACCTCGAAAATTGCTCATATATTTTACGTAGATTGACTAACGGTTCCGCCCATCTGGGAGTTAGTTTTGGACGACAGATAGATCGGAAAATACTTATGAGCAGTCAGATTGCAGCTATATTTTAACTAGTCAATTTTTGGGCCAAATCCTGATCTCCGCCATTTTTGGCCTCGAAATACCCAAGTTATCTCATAATCAACCATATCCTCTTAACGAATCTATCCAATGGAATCAGTAGAGCGTATACGCGTTTAGTCAGACATGAGTTGGGCCAGCATTCCTACCAATAGACCCCTCCGATTCGAGTATTCATTTACATAGGTGTAATTGTTGTGAAGTGCACGTACGTTTGTAACATTGTTGGTGTATTTCTCGGCTGCAACTGTATTCGTCAAGGAATTGCCTTTTAGATTTCAACAGTAACACGATACGCCTGGGTAACTATAACACGCGAAACATCATTCCCAATCCAAATATCATCATTCTATACTTTCGATTTGAAATAAGGTAAGTGCACCCATCTTGCCTCTGTACCCAACTTGCCCCCATATGCCGATCTCGGGGATGGGCACTCCTTGGCCTCCCGGCAATTTTTTTCTACGTTTGTTATGTTGAAATATGAGAAAGTAAGTAGTTTGCGTCGACCCCGAATAATTCCTGCGTTCTCCAGAAAATCTAGAGTGATTTTTCTATTTTTCGTGATTGCTTAGCTAAGAAAGCACCGAGGGAATTGCGTTCAGTAAAATCGGTGCCAAATTCTTCGAGTTTAACCAATCTCAACGTACCTTAGCGCATTCGATTCCTTGCCTCGAGACCTTCAAGATCCGCTCTGCAGAGTTGCAAAACTCTGATTTGGAGCGATTTTATGTTACAAAACACGGAGATGATTTGAGAAACAAGAACGCCGACATCGGAGTGTACCCAACATGCCCCCATATGTTTATCTCGAAAGGGCGTGCAGTACGAATTTTTTTACCACACAGAACGTGTTCATCACGTCAAAATATGTCAGAAATAGTGTTTCGAACCAACGAAAAGCTCCAAATGTGCGTGCACGGCGATAAAAACATTTTATCGGCGATTTCCATCATTTATTTCGGAAGAATTGAGACAGTTCGGCTCCAATTGATTCAAATTGAACGAAGTTTAGTGAATTTGAAAGGTCTTTAAACAAGCTTCAAAATGAGCTAGAGCAAGTTGAAAATCGTTGAATAAACCAAAGTTATTGAGAAAATGGCTTAATGGGGGCAAGTTGGGTACCACTTTTGTAAACTCTCAAAAATCACCTTTTGGGAGAATCCAAACAGTTTGGCTCCAGTTGATCCAAATTTGATGTACTTCCACTTATTTTGAAGGTCTTTAGACAAGCTTTGAAATGAGCTAAGGTACGTTAGAAAATATGGAGATGGGCCCAAGTTATTATGGAAATGGCTTAATGGGGGCAAGTTGGGTACACTGACCTTACATCATTGTTCTCAATTTTTGTGAGATATCAATGAGTATTCGAGAATGTTTGCGGAATAAATGAATTGGCAAACAGATAAACGTTAAGATGTTACTTCATCCAGACTACCTGCAATTCGAAAAAATTTCTCATAATTTGCTGCTATAACTCACTAAACGCAGGCTTATCAAATCAGCGATGCGAAGCCAATTTCGTATCAACCTTGGATATCTATGAGAGATTCTCTCTTCAACGATCGCTTAAGTTGGGTGTGTCGTGGATGGAAGTCGGATACTGCAACCTCTTGCAGCGTCTAACGAGCGTGAATAACTTATAACGAGCGTAATTAGCATACGCAAGCTCAAGAGAGGTGAGCGGTAGCCATCCATACCATTTCTATATACTACTACTACTACTACTAGTACTACTTGCTTTGCTCAAGCAAACCTCTTATACCTGTAATATACGTAACCCGTTCGAAGCTTGGAAGTTTCGTATATAGCGCGATCTATGAGATGGTATAACGAGTTTCTTAACCAAGTGGGCTGCTGGTCGAGGATGCTTGAATTGCCCAACGATGATCGAGGTATATATTGAAGTCTGGCGACGAATGAGTCGCTTGCCCTTAGAATCTATGTGAGGTGTAGGGTTGTGGAATGAATGAGGTACCTACGATAAAAGTGACCCGGCTTTTCGAATGTTTGGACCCAAATAGCTGAAGATGGATGAAAACCGAGAAGATTCTGGACCCGTATTTGACGCATTTGACCATTACTTATGCCCGTGAGAACTTACTCAAAAATTGTTCACAATTCGTCGCATAGTGGCATCGTCGACTTTTGAAATTTTTGAAATTATACTCGATTCGATGATCGATCTAATATGTATGATAGCAGATTCATACCGCTCAATTTAAACTACATTCAAAATACTGGGTGTTATCACTTGAATGATCGAAGTGCATTGTGAATAACTGGTTGGCTTTCCACCGAACTGGCAACCACCTAGCTGAAAAGTCAACCAGGTGGTGATCTTTTCAACCACTGGCTGACTTTTTCCTCCACAGCGAACATGGGTATCATACAGGGCCCACTACATTAGTCAATGATTAGTCAATGGCCCGGACACCATTCTTGGGTCAGAAAAATCAGTTTCTTCACTCATTTATAAACAAACAGGAGAAAAGATCAATGGTGGCTGTGCGAGCTCTTTCGGAAAAAATTCAGGTTAAGCAACGTTTTTACGTGTGAGCATCCGAATTGGTGACCGCTGATCTTGCCTTCCCCTAGTTTTTGATCCCCAACAAGTTACAGACTTCGCAAATTATGACGGGCGGTCACCAATCCGGATACTGAATTGCAAAAACTTTGCTCAACCTGGACTTTTTTCCGTAAAGGCTTACGCGGATGCCGCTGTTTTTCATTTCGATTTGTTTATGAGGAAACATGTTGAAACTTGTTTTTTCGACTCAAATTTCACCCGAAGACCATCATCTATCGACCTCATGGGCCCCGTTTTCATGTTTGCATTTGCTGTGAGAAAAAAGTCAACCAGTGGTTGCCGTCAAAAGACAACCAGTTGGTTGATTTTCGGTTTCAACACATATTTGAGGAAAAACTGCAACCAACTGGTTCGCCACAAATTTTTCACAATGTAAATGCATCTACTTTACACGTGTGAATGTGTACATCCTTCGAATACGTAAGAGCTTTGCATCATTTCAACATTGTAAAGTTTGTTGGGAAATCCTTTCTAATTGGGATGATTCCGCTGCAAATACCCATCGTATTTGTCAGTTTGAGTTCGTATCATTCGCAAGTATCGGAAATACCCTCGCAATTTTTCTTTCCAAATGATGTGAATCTTCTTTAATAATCCAATCTCATAATTGATTTGACATTTTGAATAACCTATGAATTCAATATTTTTGTTTCAGGTAAGAAACAAAGAATCTATGTCTGTTTAGAAATTGACATGAGGAGCGGTGAAAGTAAGTATGGAGATAATAAAGCTCGATTAAACTTTTAATTCTTCGTAATCGACATCAGGAGTGAAGAACTACTTCGCAATAACACGAATGGATCGCTTGATATGACTCGTGATATTCGTTCTGATCAACCCAACCATCGGTGGATTTCATCTATTTCCATGACTAGGATTGTGAAGATGCATCAAATTCATTGATGGTTGGATTCACCGTAATGAATTTTGTGTCGTGTTGAGCGATATCGCCCCGTAAGAATCGTGCTACAGCGCTTTTTCTATCACTCCTATACTCCTATCTTGCTCAGATCTCGAAAGGCACGGAGTGTGTTACGAAAACTGTAAAAAAAGGCGCAACGTAGCAGCCTTGAAAAAACATAGAAGTCACTCAAAATACGTTATTTCGGAAACAAATATACGATTGACGCATTATCAATCTCACTTTTGCGGGATTCTGCAAAATTTTGTACGATATTCGGTGGAAATAGATCCTGATTCATTCGCGCATTGTTGGAATTCATTCAAAGGCGATCAATCTATTACTACACCAAGTCGATTGTCGGAGAGTTCTGAAAGTGCAAAGTGGACCAGAAGTGTATTGGCATTCTGAACCACTCCAGCCACTGACCACTTTTCATGGGTCACTGACATGTCCCTTGCATAGACATAAACTCTCCTCATGCTCAAATAAAATAGAAAATTATTTATGCAATTTTTCGATGTTTGAGTGCTTACAAAATTGCATAAAATAGCATTCGCACCTCGGTCATAAGGTTCCCCGCTTTCAAGCGATTATTTCGACCCTCGGCTGCATCTCGGGCCGAAAACCAATCGCTCAGAAGCGAGCTACAACCTCATAATCTCGGTGCGAAATCTACTATTCTCATGATGAATCACCATTCAATTTCGAGTATAGTCATAATGAATGCCGGTATAATGTAAGTTTTTGTTCACATGCACCCAGCATCTTTTCATTTCATAGAAATCAATTTCGTAATTTCTTCTCCCAAAATATTTGCCTGCATGTGGACACATTCCAAAGTGCTTTCTACTGTATCCGAAGCATTCCTTCTGAGTACGTCTATATCATATTCTATTTGAATATCATACAGTGCGATAAAAGACAGTCTCGTATTTCCGTCCAAGCCATTCCTAAGTAGTGACGACACAGAATGATAAAGAGTCTTTTCAGATCCCATAAATTTCACCTCCCTCCTCGTTCTGCTTCATCTCCTTCTCCTGCTCCTCCTCCTCCTCCTCCCGTCAACCGCAAGAACGAAACTCACCCACATCCAACTGGCCTCCTCCTACTATGCCTGGTTTGAAATGTAAAATACTTTTTCCTCTCGATAGGGTGGCTATTTCAAAGGCTGCGTACGAACCGCTTAAAAAGTTCACGTCTCGACCGAGATACGTATTTTTTCCGCTCGGAAATTCATCCTGGCCGACCACCGATGTAACTTCGAATAAACAAATAAATTCGTCTGGTCCACCCTCTTCATGCCCATATATAGATATTTAAAATCAACGGGAAACCCTTTCACCTCGTGGTAAAATTATCCCGAGAGAGTTTCGGACACCGAGAGATAGCAGGATAGGGTGAGAAACTCAAAGTCGATCGGAACTGACGCTAGATACTTGATTTTGGTAAATATATCTATATAGAGTATATTTTAGAGTAGGTGTGCATCGCAATTTGTATGGATGAATAAATTTCAACTCAAAGTCGCCGACGAGAAGGACTGTTTGCAGTTGGAGCTTTTACTTCTATATAGGAAGTATTTTGTGCTTTGCCCAGCTCGTTTTCAAATATAGGATGGGCTGGTGCAAAGTTGACGCTTCCCGTGGCTTTGCTGACTCGGGCGAGTACGTAGATAATTACTCGGTGCGAGTATTGGACATGTTTCTCTATTTTCTGTGTCTTTACGAGTATTTAGTGAGCGTTTTGGGTGTGTGATGTGAGTGATATTGAGTAGATGCCTTAGTTTTGCTCATTTGCTGACTTTGTTTGATGAGGAAGTTTTGCAAAAGATGTTTGGACGATGAAGTAGGGAAATTCGGATTGGTGGAGGAACTTGGAGCAAGATTTGGAGAGGTTGATTCTCAGAAAGTTGGAGCCTATTTTGGGCTGATATTCTACCCTGATGGAAAGAATTTGAAGGGTGAGCATGGTTCACACTCAGACAGGCAGGATTGAAGACTCGTAACATATATATTTTCCAGGATTGTCTTTTTTTCGTCTAATCTGAGGAATTCGATTCGATTGAGTTGTGATGATACCAGAATCCGCTCATCTCTGATGGCTCATTCACTTTCGAATTTATGTACAACTATTCCTTGCGAAAATATTCACATGATCCCGTCAATTTTTACAAATCATGACAACTGCCCACTCTCGTACAAATGACGCCTAATTGCATTTATGCACATTTAAGCATCAAAACATATACACCGAACTGAAATCTGAAAGATTGTCGTCATCGTCTTCACCGAGCTGCTGCTTGAAATTCCTGAGACTGAATTTCAATTCTGAAGGAATGAGGGTGAGGCTGCAATAATTGAGAAACCACAAATAGTCTGATTTGAATTAAAATAGTAGCTCAGGGATGGAAAACTTTCCCAAATTTGTTCAGAATTAATGTCCATAGAGTGTTCATGATCCAATTTAATTGGAATTGTATATTCCTTGTAAAGATTTCCCATAAAAGCTGTAACTTGAACTGGCCGTAACATTCTTCTCGTATCAGACAATGTCATTGCAAAAAAACCAACAAGCGCTAACGAAATCATGACCAAATTCATCAACATCTTTATCAAAAACTTGAAAACTAATGCATGTGATTCGAGTTCGGTTCTATGCAATGGGATGGCTGTACTTCACCCCCAAAAAGTACCCTTAGTATTTTCTCAAGTTGATTCCTCGTCAGAATCGGACTGTTATCGAGTATTTACCCGAAAATTGAGCCATTCAACTCGGATGACGGGGTCACGTGCCGTGGAATCGTCTAAAGTGTATAAAGAGCTCCTGAGGGACTGTGTCCACCCACCCACACCACCAAAGCCACCACACACTACTCGCATCTCGGATTCAACGCATACGTTTGTGTCGTTGACCAAGAGCTTGTACATGCACAACTGTGGGATTCAATTTCCGTGGCTAGCCTTTGCTATTCTACCCTGTTCACACCCTTCGCTGACCCTCTCGAAGATTACCGTACATTTTGGATGGTCTATCCATCTTACCGATTGTCAAGCACGACTTGTGGAATGAGATTGCGGTCAAACTAGGTGAAACTTGCGTGTGACATTAATTTCATCATTGAGATGTTCAGAATATACGGATTCCAATGTCTATCCATTCTGATTTTTGCTAAAATATAATTCAAGAGTGAATTCGGAGTGATTCTAAAAATAGATTCGGTTAACATTGAATCTGAGTAAGGCCCGAATTTATAGTCGTTGGCATTGGTTATGGTTTTGGTCATGACCAATACCTTGCATGGTACGCGATTCAAGAATTAAATCGGAAAATAAGTTTTGAGTCAAAATTTTCGAACCAATGTACTAAATGTGACTACAGCCGCAAGTCTGTTGAAATATCAGTGGTGAAAATTGTCCTACATGCACAGAAATTATGATTCGTGCTCTTGCGCGAATCTACGCGAGTGACAAGATTATGAATCGAGACCATAGTTGTAGCAAACGCGTGGATCACCAATTCTATGCTGAAAGACAGTTTTAAACACTGGAATTTCGACAAACGAGTGGCTGTAGTCACATTTAGTACATGAGCCAGAAAATTTTGACTCAAAACTAATTTTCTGACCGAATTTCGGAATCGCGTACCATGCAAGGTATTGGTCATGACCAAAACCATGACCAATACCAACGACTATAAATTCGGGGCTAAGAGACTGTCAGTCGTAAATGTTCCATGAATTCGACGGTTTCTAAGAACCTATCTCTCTTAACTTCTCCGAGTGAGATTTTTCACTCGGATTCCGAGTGAAAGTCCATTTCACTCGGTAAAGAGTCAAATATCAAAAAAATCAAAAACTTCACTCGGAAGTTCGAGTGAAATTTCACTCGGACGCAAAAGTGAGACGCTCAAATCAAATTTTAGGTTATGTTTTGCCGCACGTTTGTTACTGATGGATCAATGCGTAGCTCACAAAGGGGAAAATAGTAGATTTCCTGCAATATTTGTTGAAAATCTGAGCCAAGAAATGTCAGTCTCCTCTTCCATAAGTTTTATAAATGCATGTACAGACCAATATTATATCATATTACGTATTAATTAATTAACCCTATTAATATAGAAGCAACGCCCTGTTATCGGAGAAATGTAGGTTTCACTTTTGTTATTTCTCGAGTTATTTCTTCACCCGAAACAATAGCTAGTTTTCATATTTCCATTTCCACTTACGACACGTATAAAGTTACACGGTGCATCATTCACATGACAGGGTGCTATGGACTTTAGATATTAACAGCAGCAGTAGCCCAGTGGAGAAGCAGTCCGCTTTACAATCATGGCATCCGACTTCAAATCCCCGCACTTCCCAAATTACAAAAATGTCGAAGTGACCATGCCACTACAGGCGGAATTGATTTTTTTTCTTTTTTTCGAACCTTCGGATGATTAATAATAATTTATTAATTTTATAGCCCGCAACGTATTGATTAAACAAAAATATTTAGTTTCGGCTAAATAACATTTGGATTCACTCGGATTCTCCGAGTGAAAAATCTCACTCTTTTTTCTGAGTGAAACTCACTCGGTACCGAGTTGCCACGATTTCACTCCGAACTCCGAGTCAGAACTCACTCTTTCCGAGTGAGATTTCACTCGGAAAAGTTAAGAGAGTATACGATCTTTTTGAGATATCGGTGGTAGAGCTACCGTCAAATTGGGTAACTTTGGTACGGTGGGTGCAACTTTGGTACACCCCTGAAAAATGACTCTCAGAGTTGCGTTTGGCAAGGTAAACGATTCTATCGCTCTGAAACCTATCCTCCAATTTTGGCACACGCATATACAATGTGTAGATCCCGCTTGGATGATTGTGGTCGTTTATTGATGCTTTTTCCGAAATGGCTGATTTAGCAGCGATACGCGAGTGGTCCAGTTATTGTACCTGGCAAGAACTGTTCCGGAACGATCTACGGGTGCATAATGCTACATTCTCATCACATATATCACTATATTGAAGAAACCATCGTTACATTGGGGTATTTGAAGCATTCGGAATTTTAAAGAAAGGATACAGGAGGAAAAACCAAGAAAAAGTGTACCAAAGTTACCCCACTCTACGTAAGAAACATGAGAATAGGGTAACTCCAGTACACCTTCCTATGACAGCTTTTTTCCATCTCGCCATGAGTCGAGTGATGGTCTACGAGGTTTTGAAATGTTTCAAACAGCTCAAAATGAAACTTCTGAACGATTAAAATCAATTGACTAGCATGGTGGTGGGTAGAATTGAAATATTTTGTAAGAGTACCAAAGTTACCCCATCGGGGTCTAACTTTGGTACACTTACAAAACCTCTAAATAGTTCCGACTGAGACCCATGAAATTGGATTTTGTATCCCGTCAATTAAAAGCTGAGACTGTGAGCTTTCGATTGAACGCTGATGATTTTAGGTGGGTTTCGTCAGTGTATTTTGAAATGCCGAGCCAAACAAAATAAAAAGAAACGAAATCGATAGTTGCGCACTAATGGAATACACCTCAGAAAATTGCTACAGTGCACATTCCAACCCTTAGAAACTTGGAAGAATTTGGAACACGAAAAATTCCACTCTCGGCGGAATGCCACTTTGTTAATGATGACCCTCAATCTTAAGATTGGTTGAATAAAAATCTTTTCAAGCCGGTTCCAAATTTCCTCGGAAATTTTTCAGCTGTGCAAAACGAAGAATAGAATGATCACTTTCAATTTCTCGGAATTGTAGAAATCATTCAGGCTAGGTCCAAATCATTAATTTTCTCATACTTCAACATAACAAATTGTAAAAAAAATTTGGAGGGGGGATCAACGAAAGCCCAATTCTGAAATCGGAAGCAAATTGGGTACAGTGAGCAAGTTGAATATATTAACCTCACATCTATTTCCTCCCTCGCTAGTCAGATAATTCTGAATACCAGGCTTTAAAAAAAATTTCTTATGAAAAAAATTGATGAAGCACCTTCTTTTTTCTTCTCTTCCTCCAGCAACGGGGTCACGGCAAAATTGTCGACCTGGATATTCTTGAATATATGCAGGGTATATATATATATAAGCTGCTTTCTCTCACTCACTCAGAATATCGCACTCTCTTGGTCGGATGAAAAACACTCGACGACGCCGAGTTCTCATCAACGGCTTGCCGCACACGTGAGACTCTTATACCATGTACGTACTCAATGTTATATGCACTGGAACACTGATGATAATGCTCTCACGATCTCTTTCATCCTTTTGCACTTTGTAAGTTGCTGCCCTCTTGCCTTTTTTTTCTCAACTCTGAACTATGCGACTTTTCTGTATGACACTCATATTGAGGGAAAACGTAACTAGAGGATGGACCATACGTACATGCTCGAGTGATAGAGTGGGTAAGCTTTCAGAAGACAAGTAGATGTGATAATGGGTTGCAAGCGTATGTACATTAGGCATGTGCATGGATCGATTTAAAGTGTATAGAAGATGGTACGAGGTCGGGGTCAAGGGTTCACTTATTTTTCTTCCCTTGGGAGGAGAAAGTGGAATGAGGTGTAGAAGAGAGGAAAAATGTTGAGGTTGGGATAGAGTATGGTATAGGGGTGAAGGGCGGAAAGAGACGATCGAGATTCTTGCACTGAAGTTATACGGGAGGCTTTTCTAATTAGCCGGCATACTATCGCATAGAAGAGAAGACTTGGCTTGGACCCAAGAACAGTATGAGGTGATCCTTTTGTGTCTGTGGCAGGTGTCGGAAAAGTCGTAGCGTCTTGAGCGTATTCATTTGTAAATTTTGTAATTACTCTGCGGTATTTGAGTGTTTCATAGAAAATTCTGATTTTCAAATCAATTCAGACGTTGAACATTCTTTCTGAAATTCCATTCAAGATGATTCCCAGAATTTTTGGATAATCAAATTTGGGTAAAGGTACAGCCAATAAATGTAGAACAAACGGTTTACTCAAATTTTATAATTTTTTTTGATAGGAAAAATTACAAGTCAGCACTGATTCAGAAGAATAAAGTTATCATTGGATACATTCCCAATTGACAATCGGTTGATCACGTAACCACACAGCAAAAAATATTTCTTAAAATGTGTTTTCATTTCTCGAAATGATTTTTTCTCAAATCGAGAATCGAAATCGAGGGATTTTTCTCATTATGATAGATCGCCTCTCAAAATGAGTAATTATCCCTCATTCTGAGAAGTTTTCTTCTCAGAATGAGAAAAATTTTTTCTCAAAACATCATCGCGAGGAAAAGTTCTCAAATATACGTAATAGGGGTTATGATTATGGTTTATCATCAAAAATGATAGCTGGTGGTGTTATTGGGCTCCTCGCACGAAAATATTAAAGCTCTACTTACCAATCCGTACTTGTACGATTTGATACGATCCGTATTATTCGTACGTATAATCCGATCGTATAATGAGTACTAGTTTAATTTGGTACAATCATAGCTCTATTTTTGATGACTCTACATCCTCTCCAATCCCAAGTCTCTTTTGGTTCGATGTTCGATCAATGCTCCCGCAGTTGGGAATAAAAATCATCCGAAATCGATGAAACAACGGTAGAAAACCACGCCCATAAACTTTTATACACCATTAATTTTTATGTTGAAAAGACACCGTGAACAATACAACGTGTAACACAATCAATTTTATAGTCGCCCAGCTACAATCTAGCACATTGTGGACGTCTACGCGGCCTTGACGGCCGCGCAGACGGCCCGCAGCGTGCTAGATCGTTGCTGGGCGTCTCGCTTCGCTCGACAGACAAACTGCCCTAGTGCCCAGATCGAGCTACCGCGCTCAGTACGGAAATATACTATTTCCACCCTTATAGCAAAATGTACTATTCCGTATTGAGCACGGTAGCCCATTTCGGGATACTAGGACGCTTTGTCGGTCATGTCATCCAGTGCCCGAAATGGGCTTGCAAGCGAGGTGCGGATATATTTTTTCATTACGAGAGCTATAACAAGTTCAGATAAGGAAATGAAAGGTTAGAGCAATGAAGAGAAAATTTTTCAGATCTATACATCGGTTTCAGAAAAAATCTATAACTTCCTTGGCTATCAGATTTGCCCAGTGTGTTACGGCACCCATCTTTGGAAATAGTACATTTAGATACAAGGGTGGAAAAAATAGATTTTACACCCATGTATCGGACTGTGTTTTTTGATACACTTTGCGAAGAAGTTACTTTCTCGCATAGTGTGTCAAAATAGTAGATTTTGTACCGAGGTTATGAGATTGTAGCTCGCTTCTGAGCGATTGGTTTTCGGCCCGAATCGCAGGCGAGGGTCGAAATAATCGTTTGGAAGCGGGGAACTTCATGACCGAGACGCGAATGCTATTTCACTCTCTCCGTCGGAATCAGTGAAAAATCGCTCCCAGGCACTGATTTGCAGTGCATATGCACTGATCTTCAGTCGATTTCACTGCAGATCAGTGAATTGGAAGCGATTTTCACTGATTCCGGCGGAGAGAGTATGCAATTCTGTAAGCACTCAAACACCGGAAATTTTCATTAATAGTATATTATGACACTGCACGTAGATGGGTAGTTTTGAACGAAGGACTGTTTATGGCACGAGCGTAGCGAGTGCTATAAGTCCTTCGTAACAAAACTACCCATCTGCACGCAGTTTCATAAGATATTTTATAGCACGAGAATCCAAAAATCATGTTCAAAGTTGCGATTTTTAGGTTAGAGTGCTATAAAATAGTATTCCACACACGGGTGTAAAACCTATTATTTCGCATCCTCGTGATGATTCCGACCCTCGCGTACGGCTCGGGCCGCAAACCCATCACTCGAGCGCGAAAAAAGTTTTACACCCTTGTATCGAAATGCACTATTTTCGACAAACTGTACGAGAAAGTGAAAAATCAGTGCGGAAATAGAATATTTCGCACCGAGTTTATGAGGTTGTAGCTCGCTTCTGAGCGATCGGTTTCTGGCCCGAGCCGGAAGCGAGGGTTGAAATGATCGCTCGGAAGCGGGGAACCCCGCGTAAAAATTTTTTTGTTCATATGAACTTTTTCTGAACATCATGTTCAAAAGAACTTCATATAAACAAAAAAAAATGAGACTATCCCGCACTTGGCTCGTGAACTTCTTCTGAAGTTTAACAAACTCCTCCTGAACTTTGGCAAACTTTCCATTAGGTTCAAAAGAAGATGCGACAACTTCAGAGATTGCTCATTATTTTTGGCATAAATAACGCAAAATTAGGTCTTGCATCGTGTATATGGCGCATTCCTAGACAAAAATGCCCGATGCGGTGCACTAGCCAACCCCATGACTCGGGTCGGTGATCCTCCATCAGCGTTTAGCTACGACCGTCTCGTCTCCACGGCTCCTCTCGCAGCAAACCCCATCCCGTTAAGTATCGTGCTAGGAACGATCGAGAAGTAGCATTGTTTAGACATAAGTTGCCCAGGATGTTCAAGACGAACAGAAAATTGAGGTTACGCAGGCTCTTCAGCTGTTTACGAGAGAGCGAAGAAATTTTTACGCGGGACCTCATGTGCGAGGCGGGAAAGTTATTTTTCGCAATTTTGTAGGCACCCAAACATCGGAAAATTGCGAAAAGACACTTTTCCGCACAGCGTGTAGAAAAATTAGGTCGAATTAGGGATTGTGCGTCAGATATCAGTTTTCACGCGATGTTGTTGATGGTATTCCAATTGTCAAATTTTAACCAAAAGTGATGAAACCTACTTAATTAATCAGTCCATAATGAATTATTGATGTTTAGCACTCGTAAATCTGACGTATGGTGAGAACTTGGAGCTCCATAACTGTGTCAAAGTTAGAAATGTCTCCAGTTCATGTGCGCTGGAAAACATTCTCCAATATTCAAATACTTTTCAAGTGCGAGTATGATACTTGAATGTTGGAAAAGATAATTTCTGTAAAATCATCATCTTCCAAGTAGGACATCCTGTTACATGTGACATATTTTGAACTATGAATTCCACGCTAGTCAATTTTATTCTCAAATAACATAGATATTCCATTAGATGATATGGAAGGGCTTCGAGTGACGAAGATTGATTTGTCTCTGTTACATTTAGCTTGATTAATGAATATTGTATCCGCTCGCTTGGAGCAGTTGGAAGCTGTGTCGTCGACAGCGTATTCCATTTTACGAGATCGATACTCGCATAATGGATGTCGCAGCCGAGTAGATTGAATGTATTGAATATTCGTGTGCTTTTACAATATCACGTTTCATAGGTATATGTGCGAAACACGATTATAATTGTAATTTCTGAATTTCATACGATATTATTATGAATATTCAATTAAGGTTTCGTGGACTCGTGATGCATATGCATGCACGTTGATGGTGTCACGTTGTTGGGTATGATGGACTCTTAAAGCCCAGTGAATAATTTTGAATTCATGCTTGATGGTAATATTGTCGTGACGGAAGTAATGGTCCGACTTTTTGCGTTGTACATACATTAGTTTACCAATTACTGGCAAAAACGGTCATATTCGTTCGATTCCATTATCTTACAATGAGCGAAGGATTCCAGAGAATTATTCAAATACTGAAAAAGCTGTTTCGGATCCCTCAGAAAGATTTCTCCCTCTTCAAATTAGTGTAACTGATCCTGATAGTTTTGTCAAAAATTTTGTTGCCTCCTGGAAACGGTGTGATGATACTTTTCTTGTAAGAACCATCAAGGAATCGAAATTGAGGAGGTGATGCCTCGCCGTATGATTCATGTGGGATTTAGATACACTTCTGTTGTGAAATTTTGCAAAATTTTTTCAGATTGAACTCACGACTGTTTACGAATTTCTTACACTTGTAAAAGTATGTAACAATGGACTCAAAGAATTGAAATCCTTTCATGATTGACTCTATTTCTTCCACAATCCAATTGGGACCATCCGCGTTGTCGTTATATCCACAACATAATTTCAAAAAATTGCAAGTTTCCTCATCTTGATCATCAAACCTTTGACGTCAACTCACTCAATGACGAACAGCACAATTTCTTCAATTCTCTCCCACAAATTTTTTTGTACGCCTAGATGATTGCCTGGTCGACAGGCAGACGGCACTCTATCATAAGGTAAGTGTACCCAACAAGCAACCCCCCCCCCTTAAGCCGTTTTGCCAATAGTTTTGGCTCGATTGAATATGGCACCTACGTTCAGTCTTGGCCATCCATAGCCAAGCTATAACGAATTCCTCAAAAAGTGATTTTCCGTAAATTTGCGAGATGGTGTACTCAACATATGTCCATCCGCAGCATATGTCCGATCCTTCAAAAGAATGTGCATCTGCGATAAAGTGTATAAAATCGTTCTCATTTTCTTGCAACTGTATATTTAGAGTTCTTTGTCAGTCCAAATTCCAATTTACAATTTACTTTGATACGATGAAAAGATTTTGAGTGGGCAAAAAAATCGCATTGCACGCCCTTTCGAGATAACCTCATGGAGGCATGTTAGGTTCAAATGTTGATCTCCATATTTTACCAACGATCTCCGTATTTTGCTCAGAAAATCGCTTCAGATCAGAGTTTCATAATTCCAGAAAATGAATTCTGAAGGTTTCGAGACGAGGAATCGAATATGAGCTAAGGCACGTTGACATTGGTCCGACTAAAAAAAGTAGGCACTGGTATTACCGAGCGCTATTCTCTTCGCGATTTCTTATCTTTGCAAACACGAAAAATGCAAAAACTAGCTTCAAATTTTCTGTGAAATGCATCAATCATTCGGGGTCAGTCGAATTCCATCGCATTTTAACAAAACAAACGTGAAAAAACTTGTGGGAAGATCAACGAGTGCCCGTTGCTGAGATCAGTAAATGGGAGCATGTTGAGTGCACTTACCTCGCCTCACTATAATCAGTGTCTCTCGTCTCTTGTCAATCTTCAATAACAGTTTTGCTCCCATAATCGAAAACAATGATCTTCTTAAAATGAGGCAAAATTTAAGCAGAAGTTCACCCATTAACTCACTTCAACAACACCCCCCCCCCCGCACTCTCCTGCCCTCACCTACGACCTTGATAATTGGAAAAGTAATTGGCCCCACAACAACGACGACGACGACGACGAATCTCATCTTGACGATCCCGATGCTCTTGTCGCGCTAGCGTAATTAAGAGGACACCTCTCGGCAACAATTTACGCGTCCCATTAGCGATTCTCTTGCTCTTGCTTCACTTCGTATATAGTAAATTCGTGAAAAGCTCGCATCGTCGGAGTAGTGCTTCGCGGTGCTTTACTCGAAATAACGACCTCTTTCGCGTATACTTTTGCGGCTATTCTGTGATGCAGGTTAACATCCCTATACCATCAACCTGATACACAATAAGAGACATCCTTCTGTACGAGAGGCTACAATTAAATTCAGCTTTTGGCACGCAGTTTGGTTGTGTTTTATAGCGACGAGGCAAAACTTGTTTGAATGCTGAACATCAATGAAGGATATGTGGCTTGCAGATAGGTTGGGAATGGGTATTTGGATGGTAGATGCGGGTGACATTTGTCTTGGTTGTGGGATGGAAATTAAAAAAGTGGACTCGTCTCATATAAAGTGAATATACTATCGCTCATCTTGGTTATGAAAATCATAAAGCAGAAAGTTCGATTTCGTGGCGTTCCGTTCGCCTGAGATGCCCCGTTTTGACTAATTATCATCTTATCATAATATTACATTTCGATACAAGGGTGGAAAAATAAGTTTTACACCCGTATGTATCGAACTGTGTTTTTCGACAAACTGTGCGAGAAGGTGGAAAAGCAGTGCGGAAAAGTAGTGCGGAAAAGTGTCTGTCGAGGTGCGCAGTTTGTCGAGGAACACAATTCGATACACGAGTGTAAGAGTACATTATTGCCTTGGGCGCTAGGACAGTTTATTCCCCAAGCGAAGCGAGGGAAATAAGTCCTCCACGACCGAAATGGGCCTGCAAGCACAGGGCAATAATGATTTTTCATTTTAAGAAACCGAAAACCGCAATTGAATGTGGCATTTTTAGGTTAGAATAATGAAAAACCTATTTTTTCACCCTTGTATCAAAATGTACTATCTTATGGCGGCAAGATCGACAGTACGGTACTGGGTGTCCTCATTTATGTAGGTACTTTTTAAGGGCCTAACGTGTTTTACTTCGCAACTGCAAGAATTTACGTCTTTTATGCAATACTGGACGGGCTCAATCGTCTTCTAGAGGTCGAAGAAACCATTACAAATCGAAGATCTTCAGCCATCGTGGGTCAAAATTGATCTATCTGGAGGTAAATAATCGCCATTTTGCGATTAAAGGGCTTGCGAGCATTTTACAACAGATCGGAAGAGTCGAATTGGGACAATGGCAAATACTGTATTGAATCGGTCGACCGAGCACCTGTCCGTGTTTTTTGATAATAATTGCGTGTGCCAAGGTGCGTATGCATTTGTGCGCATTTTTTTAAGCGCGGAGGGTGGGGATTTGAGGGTGAGTTAGGTGGTTGAAAATGGCTGAGAAAGTGAAGATGCGATGTCAAAAACCGTTTGAGAAATCAGATAGGATGTGAGAAGTTGATGCTAACGTGTTCGAATCAATTGCTCATTCCATGCATTCTCTTATTTTCTGGTACTGACTTGATTGTCACAAGCTATCATTTGGATCATTGACGTACAGTGAGTATAACCTCATCTAATATGGAGGATAACGAAAGTTAGTCGACTATTTCACATCAATGGAGCGCTTATTTTGATTATAGCGAAAAAATAGATAGACGTGACTCGCTCGCTGAGGCTACTATAACACAGCTCAAATGTTTCGGAAATTCATATTGTAATCGATATCCAATTTTTTTCAATTTTTGAAATAAGTCATCTCTCTCAAGGCAATACGATTTTCCTCGTAACAAATTTCAGCGTTGGGTAAAAAATGAGATATTCATTCATCAATCTCAATCGTCAGCGAATTACTTACCCATCAACCAGCTCGCAAAACCAGACCTGCCAACTTTGTCGTCTAACATGTACCGTGTAAAGTGCTTCTCGCATTCGTACCATCCAGTAGCAGCAAATCCCATCAATTTCTCTACAAGCTCGCATGCCAAAGCGTTTTTACTCTTGACCGTGTCAGACTTGTCGTATCGCGACGATCGGATATCGATCGATTCTTCCCACTTTTCCCAAACCTACACATTCCTCAATCCTCAATTCCTTTTTCCTCGCATCCAGACTTCTACTATCCTATAATACCTTTCTTTTTTATCTCATTCCTATATATCTATTTGGCGTGATAATCGATAGCCACATTGTGAGAATTATGCACACATATCAGAGTGACCCGTTATTCCATTGAATTAGGCAAGGAATTTAATAACGCTCTTTGGATAGTGAAATAGCGTAAGAGGACACCGAGCGATAAATCGTTGGAAAAATGCGTCCGCGAGATTTTCAAGAGACCGTGGTCATACATTTTATCGTCCCCTTTTTAGGTTTAGCTCTTTGTCCGCGACGACGACGAATCTCTTTGTCCGAGCCAATTGGTCGGAGAAATGGGGAAAAGGAACCAAGAGTTATTCGATGAATTTCATTTTTTGATTTATTTATTATTTAGAAAAAATGGCTCACCTCGCTTCTCTAAAATTAGCATGTGTGTAGCTCTACAAGGGAAAAATACTACAGTGGACTCTGGCGATTCCTTTTTCTTTTTTCTTCTGAGTCTTCTATCGGGAAATGTATATTTCAGAGTGAAGCAGACTCTCGCAAAGTCTTTTTCATTCCAACGGAAATTGGAAGAAGAGAGGATATTTATTGAGTCGAGATATATACTGGAAGAGTAGATTGGAAAGTAGCCAATTTTTGTTTCAGCTTTAAATTAAATTCTACGATTCAACGATGATGGAATATTCTCGTATCGGAGGTGAACTTACGATACCACTCAGCGAACCAGAATAATTCAACTTGTAAAAGTAGAGAACTCGGGTATATTTTATTAGTCCTCTCAATACAACCTACAGTTTCTGATTAACCCGATCACTCTTGGACCTTGTTTCAGTTCAACAAAATTTCCAATTGAGCCGATGATTTTGGACTCGGTTTTGGGAATATTTTCTGATGCAGAAAGAGTCAGTAATTGATTACAAAATGATGAAAATTGCAAAATTTTGGAATTGGAAAATTTTTGCCTTTCAGATCTTGTTTTTAATCAGAACCACGTGATGGAGACTGAAGTCTTGTAGGAATATGTCCTTCGGGTTGCTCTGAAGTTTTTTCTACTGGTCTTTTAAAATTCGGAATAGATTATCACAGAAATCATTTTTAGAGTCAACGGAGTGATATGGAATCCGAACAATAAAAACATACAATTCTGCCTAATTCATCAGAGAATCGTACTCCGTTGTTCTATCAAGATCTCGCTTTCCACGAGAATAATTCAACGTAATATCTCGAGAAATTCTCGGAAGGAGATGTCAGAACTCTGAGCATCAAAACAATACCGGCTACAATCTACACAAACTGCATCTACAGCTCTCAGCATCGGATTCGAATGCAAATTCGATACTCCGCTGGAGAATATCTGAGGTGAGAATTCGTTCACTTCGATGGAGTTATGATGGCATGACATAGCGATGTGCATTCACCTAATGCTACATTGAGAACCATCACTTTACGTATATCGAAATGTTTTGAGAAGTATAAAGTACCTCATACAGACTTTGAATTGGGTTACAGTACCACAGATACACTTTTGTATACATTTTGAAACGCACACTTGACGTTTTCGAATGTAGAGCTGCATTTGAAAGAAAATATAAGTTTTCAAGAGGTATGTAGGAAAGATGAGATTTTCGATGCGAGGGATATATGTACATTTGATGCATAAGATTGGCAGGTTTATCTCAGTTATGGTATTTGAATCGATGCTTGGCAAAGCGCAATATGGAACATCGATTTTGCATTATCGGATACGACAGCTGGAGTGGATGATCGTGTATATATCCGCGTGATGCCTGGTGGGAATTGGACTCGATTTCGAATGGGGAATATAGGTTTGGAGGGATAGGTTGGATATGCCAAAGCTTCCTTTGTTGGTGAATCAAGAGTTCAAGTATGCACCAACAGATCATTATTCCTATCATGGTTCTTGCCAATGAAGCAATTCTACAGCTGTCGTGTATTATTTTTATTTTTAAACTGTAGATCGGTTGGAATGGAAAGATCATTTCATCTTTGTGAATCATCATTCGGTTGGATGATGAGTACAGAAGACGCGAATGTGGAGTCCGAAAATGAGAAAATTGACCAAACTCTGACAAATACGTCTTACAGTCAGCCAAATCCATGTTAAACTTTGTGGTTCTTGAGTGCTAACAGATTTTTTAAACATTATTTGATCAATTATCATCATTTTTTTCATATGCAATTAAACACAAAGAGTTCGGTAGCACTCCCAAATAGGTAAAATAATTTGGTTGAAGTCAATCTTTCTCTAGTGATCAATAGCAAGAAGTTTGGAATCATTTTTAATGAGTTAACGTGGAAAATGACGATGGCGTTTCACAGGGCAATGAAAATGATTCTTAATACCATTACACCCTGAATGTGAAGTGATCTTGACCTTGCAATCTTCATTCTCTTCTATGATGGATATTTTAAGCAGGGTTACATGGAACAACCAATGTGACAGATTTCCTTTTTAAAAAGGCTAGCCTCGTGTGGTGGCTCGTAAAGTTCAACAGCATTGCTGGTGCAATGTGAATAAACTCAATTTCTGGACAAGCTGATGGCACGGAGCAGGTGTTGGGTTACACAAGTGGCTGTTATTACGCAATCCGAGCTCACAGTATATGGTGACTTTTATTTGGTCGCTGCATAGCCTTGTTTGCGAGATATGAAACAAGACAGAAAACCTTTTACGTGAAAATTTCATTTCGCGAATAGCATTGTGCCAGGAAGTAGTCGTTGAATGCGAGATGAGGAAAGAGAAATATGTTTATTCCTGATGATTTTATGGAAATTGACATTCAACTAGGATTCCAGGATATCTTAGAATCGCCTCAGAATTCCTTTCCTAGGATTCATCAAATCTCCGGATGAAGATTTGTCATTCTTGAAATTGATCTCGAGTTCATAAATGGTAACGTTACTTCCTTTGCTCTTGAATCTTTCGATGTTTATTGAGCTTACTGAGACGATGACTGTGCCTCGGTTATCAGCCAACTTGAGGATGTGATCTTCCTCTCGTTTATAGTCTAGAGTCAAACATTATATTACAAGACCATTAGTGTACAATTTATTTACGATTTCAAGTTTTAGGCGCGGCATTTCTATACTGGAACCAGTCTATCCCCGGTACCCGCAAACAACCAGCGCCGCTGTCCTTGGTAAGAAAAACCGTAAGTGCAAAAAGTTGAAACTGCGATAACAATGGGAACCCGCAAGTATTTCTGTGGTTTTCTTGGGGATTTGAAAACTTTTTGAATTCACTAAAAAGAAACTGTAACTGTTGCGCGATGGTTCGAGCACCATTGGATAGGTCACGCTGGGATCTATAACGTAGTTTTTTTCTCAATCTCTTCAAAATGTCACTCACGGGTTTTCTTACTAAGGACAGCAGAGCGCAACTCGGCCTCCTGCCTACAGATGGCTATCCACAGTGCATTGTCTACTCTCTCCGTCGGAATCAGTGAGAGCTCACTGAACTCCAGTGTATATGTACTGATCATGCCAGCAAACCGGGAGCGATTTATGCTGATTTGATCAGTGCATATACACTCATTGTTGTCAGTTACGAACAATAGCGCACAACCTCTCGTTATCACCTCATCACGACTTTCAGCATCATTCATAGATGTTTGTGAGTGGAAACAATTCTTATTCATGTTTTGCTGAACGTTTGATCATGTCAAAAGTCAGTCTTCAAGGTGTGAATGTGGTAGAATTATCTAAAGGGCCAAATCAGCAACAACATTCACATGAACAATCAGTGATTTGTCGGTGCCGCATCTCAACCTTTGATGGCATTTACTTTCACAGCCCCATACAACCAAAACAAGCAGCTCAAGAGTCACAATAATCAAGCACAGCAGTGATGAGTAGTGATAAATCAACTGAGTGACACAAGTTTTCATTTTAATGAGAGTATATACGTTAGTCCTCTTTCTTTGAGTGACCTCATAATAAATTTTCATTCTGAATTGGTGCACATGTGATAATCCATAATAAAAGTTGTGGCAACAACGCTATTTTTAACATGCAGGCCCTTATCAGCATGCTGCAGACTCCTTAACCTAGGAAAAATATCTCGAATACCAGGTCATGCAGTTTTCAGAGACTCTATTGAGTACTCAGTTTTAGTACTCTATATGATTCTGGTCAATAGATAGATTTTGGCTTGGTATTCTATAAAATTTGAACATGCTTGGAGTGCACGCAAAAGCTCATTGCTCTACTACAACCTGAATCCATTCATCCTGAAGATTCAATAACTCTATTCAACCTTGACAAATCTAATGTGTCTCTACAATTGAGAGCGTGTGACAAGAAATGAGTCTGAGCGCGAGGTCTGATTATGAAAATTGAACATGTAAAAGAGTATGGATCTAATTCATCAGGTGCTTGGTTTCTCAACATAGTTGTGCCTTGAGATGCACCTCTGTAAGTATGATCTTGTTATCATTTCAGACCCAAACTTTGGTGTAAGAACTACAACAAAACTATATCAACATGTAGATACATCCTTTGTTGACTCGAGTTCAAGTTATCAAATATAGCCATGTAATGGGACCTTTCATCATTATATTGACCAATAAAATTGAGTGAGAATTTCTCTATGATGGTGAAGTTGAATTGAATGTGATGGCTCAATGCTGGCTTGATCCCAATCCGAGCGATTCAGATTGTTATCCATGTAGTGGTTCTGTTGTTTGAATTTTGATTTAACTTATGATGTTCATGTGTCAAATCAAATGTTCTCTCAATACTGATTTGGGCACGCATCTTACTTCTACCCATCACAATAAGTGTGAATATCTCAAATGAGCAATTCTTCTAGTCATCTGAATCTTTTTCTAGAATCCTTCATTCAAAATCTAGATCCCATACCATGGATATGGGCAAATCTCACGAAGTATGCGGTTTGGCCGAACAGGCCTGTTTTCACGTTGTCAGAACAACAGTCGCGTTATTTCCGCCGCTCGCATTAGATCATTTTGAAGATCTACTCATATTCAATAGTTCTGCATCATTCAGAAGTCTAAAAATTGCTATAAAAGGTACTGGGAGACGCTTCTTCGTGACAAAATCGCAATTTTCGACCGAACAGGGCTATAATTCTCTCACACCTTAGCTCGCCACAGGCGGGGCGGTTCACCGATCGGTCTGAAAATTGGATATGTGATGGATTATAATACATATAAACATATAATTTTCGCCCAAGGCTGTGCCTATCAATGCGTCAGAGTGGCGATGATTCGTTGGAGCGAACTCCGATTTTACATTTTTTCCTGTATCGCTCTTCTAATGGATGCAGCACTCGGGGCGATCAATATTACGTATCTGTAGAAACGACATCTTATTATACATCCAAAAACCTACAAATCTAGCCCAAGAACGATAGTGTGCTCGATTCCGCACGACGATGCGGCTTAAAATGAGAAAAGTTATTCTTGCGTAAATGGGGTCAAAAAAATCGTTTTTCGTGTAGCACACGAAAATTTCGATTCCGTTGGGATTGAAACCACGTGTAAACTGATATTTGTACCTCAAGAAATGACTATGAGAATCGCCCTCACTACAGCCTCATCTCGGTCGTGATGCGAGGCTTGTGAGGATCGACAAATGACGAAAATGAGCATTTTGGCGGCTGAGGCACATCTTCACTTTGTACCACAGACCTTCAGAAGACACTGTAAACCATTAAACTTATCTCTCTTCTTCTATTCCAACATCAAGGATGCCATGTATTCACATACACACGAGCCAATTCGAATTACGAAAATATGAGGGTCCCATCCAAATACATGGGAAAATCTTCTACTCCCTCACAAATCCACGGCGGAGCTCCAAAATGATTTACGCAAGTATTTCATCATTGTTTGAGCACTACTTGGACCAAACAAAAGTTTATGGGAGATGTGCTGCCATTTTGGAAATTCTCGAAATCTCAAAGTCGAAACCGCATAGTTCCTGAGATTTGCCCATATATGTAGAACTAGAGAGCTTTGTAGAATATGAATTTTGAAATGATGGGATATACTCGTATTCATTCAAGAGTTTTGTTAACACTACTTCTTGTTTGCACCCACTGATTAAAGTATGCTAATCTGGTATCAATGAGTAATTTTAGAGACTATCAGATCAAGACCCTAAACACAGTTCTGAAATAAAGACCCACAATTTCCCCCTCATGGAAGATCACTATGAATCACTATTTTTGATATGTTGAACTTGAGTCGACGAAAAATGTATTAACATACTGATACAAGTTTAATGTTGTTCTCACACCTGAATCTGTGTCTGAAATGATAACAAGATCATACAGAGGTGTATCTCAAGGCACAACTATGTTGAGAAACCTAGCACCTGATGAATTAGATCCATACTCCTTTAGATCTTCAATTTTCATCATTAGAATATCCATGGTAGAGTCACTCGCTTCAATTGACATTTTGCGTAATAATAGCAGCTGATTTTTGACTCGCAAATCAGCTGCTATTATTACGCAAAATTTCATCATTAGACCTCTCGCTCAGTCTCATTTCTTGTCACACGCTCTCAATTTCAGAGACACATTAGATTCATCGCGGTTGGATAGAGTTATTGAATCTTCGGGATGAATGGATTCAGGTTGTAGCAGAGCAATGAGCTTTTGCGTGCACTCCAAGCATGTTCAAATTTTATAGAATACCAAGCCAAAATCTATCTATTGACCAGCATCATATAGAGTACTAAAACTGAGTACTCAATAGAGTCTCTGAAAACTGCATGACCTGGTATTCGAGATATTTTTCCTAGGTTAAGGAGTCTGCAGCATGCTGATAAGGGCCTGCATGTTAAAAATAGCGTTGTTGCCACAACTTTTATTATGGATTATCACATGTGCACCAATTCAGAATGAAAATTTATTATGAGGTCACTCAAAGAAAGAGGACCAACGTATATCCTTTCATTAAAATGAAAACTTGTGTCACTCATTTGGTGTATCACTAATCATCATTGTTCTGCTTAGTTATTGTGACTCTTGAATATGGATGGCTGCTCGTATCGGTTATGATGCGGCACTGACCACGGTCGCATATACAGGTCTGGAAAGTCCCCCAGAAAGCCCGGCGCCTTTAGTGAAGACCGAAAGTTTCCCCTACCCGCCACTAGGATCCATGGCGGTGCGGTCGAGTTGGTCAGTGTTTACTCTTCATGATCTTTCTGCTAGGAATCTCAAAACATTGCAAACGGATAACAACCTAACAAGACGGTACAATAATAAGTGATGTTGCGATTGCAAAAAGATGATTCAGTCACCAAAACATTGAGCCCGTGGATTTCAAAATAACTTTCACAATAACTAGTTACCTGTATTCATCCCCTAACGAATGACGTCCGAGAAAGACAGTGTTTTAATGCTATCGTAGACTCATCACATGCAAAGAAGGATCTTGCGACCAATGATTAGCCATTTCACACTTTGAAGTGTATGAATGCTGGATTTCAAACAGATCATGACATAAAATGCTCTCTTACAGGAATCTGCGGCGTTTTGAATACGGACACTTGAAAAGAAACTCAACTCGTGAGTTGATCATTGAACTCTGATGTATCTTTTTTTTCACTCTCATTTCGGATTCTTGATCTTTCCAAAAATGATGAGATAAGTGATCGAGTCGGTGATGTTTCTGGAAATTTGCACCAAGTTACGTTTTGGCGACACATATGTAATTTTCTCAGACTATAAAAAAATTATTTCACTCATGGAAGTAGTCTGAATTGTGTTGGGTGTTTCTAAAATAACTACCAGAATCTGGTGACCAGATAGTCATTGAGTGTATTTTCTTGTGGTTTCTTAATTAGAGCTCATAAAATTCGATCACTCACGACACGAAGGCTGCTCAACTCTAATGTATTATGCACAATCACATCTCTTTTCGGTAATCTCATGAGGTTATATTGATGTTTTCATTTGATGATATGCTAACACGATCGAAGCGCCCCTTTTGCCGTGGTCAAAATTGCAACCTCACCATGTCTCATTACGGGCGCCCGCTAAACCAATGGAGTTTCCAGACCTGTGTATACGACCGTGGCACTGACAAATCAGAGATTGTTCATGTGAATGTTGTTGCTTAATTTGGCCCTTTAGATAATTCTACCACTTTCAGACTACATGGACTGAGTTCTAACACCATCAAGCGTTCAGCCAAACATGAATAATAGTTGTTCCGACTAACAAAACAGCTGTGAATGATGCTCAAAGTCGTCAGGTGACAACAAGGTTATGCGCCGTTGTCATGCTGACATGATCAGTGTATATGCACTGACGATCAGCTATCGAGTTTGGGAGCGATATATGCTAAATAATCAGTGCATATGCACCGAACGATCAGCGTGCGTGGGAGCACAGTTTGATTATATTGAAAATGAGATTGATTTCATGGAGTTGATGAAGGTCAGCATCATTTGTTGCTATCCAGGATCGTGTTAAATACAAATATCCGAATAATAGTATGCTCTAGACTTGTTGGGTAGACGATTGTTTTATCACTGAGTTGTTCAGTGAGGTCAAGAGGCACTGGCGAGTTCAGTGCGATTCTTACTGATTCCGGCAGAGAGAGTATGAGTGAAACACCCGCCAACCCGCCAGTTTTGACATATTCGGTGACCGCTTATCGAATCCACTGTAATTTCGGTCCAAGAAGCTGTTATAGAACTAGACATCCTATAAAATACGCGCAACGATTTATTCGGGCCAAGATTTCGTCTTCGAGCTCAGGTTCGAATCAGGCGGAATTCATTGTCCTGCAATTGAACGCTCCGACACACTTTCCACTCGGTACTCGGCGTGAGGCAAGAAAGGGGTGCGAAATTCAAGGTGTATAAATAGCAAGATGCGCTGAAAACAGAATACAAATAACTTAGATGATTAATTGAAAATTTGTTAAGCACAAACTCCAATCTCTTATTTACAACCTCGCAAGCAAGCCGCTCTGCAACTCTCGAACTCTCCGACTAACCGCAATTCAGCAAAAAAAAAGAGACTCGCACGCCTAACTCGGACGCAGCAATTAGTCACCGGCCGTTAATTAATAGAGAAAATTGATTGGTGGGCCGCTTCCTCAGGAACCGGCCCCAGATTCACGCGCGATTCTGGTTTGCACAGTGATCAATCAACTTTGTTCACGTTCACACTATGACACTCAGAATTCAAGCGGTCAGCTGCACACTCTCTGTAAGAGCGAGTGTTATTAAAACGAGTTATTATCGAGGAAAACAATCACTCGGGGCGATTATCTTCTGGTAGCGTTCAGCCACATGAATTAAGAATGGCTGTCGACTGCAAGTAAAATTTCGGACTAACTTAACCAGCCAGTATATTATTGGCGGCTGTCTGCAGGCAAGAAGCACTCTTTGTATTGTTCAGCCACAGCGATCAGCTGCGGCTATCGATTTTTGATTTATGTTGATCAAATAATTTGATCAGCCACTATTGATGAAGCGTCCGCCAGCGCATGAAGTTTCACGCTGATTGAGGTTTCACGGATGCAAAAATCATACAAATCAGAAATGCCAATAAAGCACTAATTTCCAGGCCATTGATGCCTCAACGACGGCCCTAGTGAAATTTGAAAGTAATAATTCAGTTTTGTTCTTACTTTTATTCAACTATTCTTCTGTGGCACTGTTGCCTCTGGAGAAGTGACCTCGATGGGGTGTTGGCAAAAGGAGATGGTCACCTGTGGCTGAATCTGCCACTCAGTTTCGCTACTGCAAATCGTGAGTGCAGGGCGTGCTCGTCGCTGCTGATACTAAGATCTTCTCTACGACGTTTAAAGATGCAGAGAGGCAGCTTCTCCTGGGTCAACCTTGCCTACGATGGCCCTCTTTTCAACAAAATGCGTCCGATCGTAATTTCCCAATAATGGCTTTACCTCGTTGGCTCCGTTGCCGCCAAAGCGTTGGAACTGATGAGACGGACGGAGCAGAGGGATAGGCAGATAGAAAGACTGATACACACAGGCGAGTGCGTATCTATATAGTACAAGCTGGTAGCTCGTACTTCATCGGACTTGGACAAGTTCGTTTTGGTCCGTTTTGACTCTGTACTGCAAATGAGGCCCTTCTTAGCGGGACCGCGCGGGAGTCGGAGAGAGCCCATCGCGAGAAGTGTCTGATCTTCTAGCCTATCCATGCAAATTTGTGCTTCTTCCTGCTGCTTCATTTTGTCTTTATTGCCTTTTCTCGCCCCAATCTTCGATCACTTCTCCTGTTCTCAGCAGTGCTTTACATAGTTTAACGAGTCAAAACCTAAGATCTACGCCTTATTACTGCCTAACAAGAAAATGACATCAATTCATATCTCACTATTAGAGAGCTTACATATAATCCACAATCTCCGACAAAATTGAGTGGACAGTATGCAAAAATCCACAGATCAGGGACTCAGGCTAACTCTTCAGGGTTTATACCGTTAAATTATGCACAATTGGATCCCTTAGCATCTCACATTTACTCATGAAGAGCAGTGACTTCAACAATTTGCGAGGTGGAAATTCAGAAGGCATAATGTACGAGCACCTCGATTTTCGATCGGACAGAATTGAGTGGACACGCACTAAAAAGCCTTTGGAAATCTAAATAGACCATCCGCCCCTGCATATAGGGCTCTCTAGTGACCAGGGAAATCCCGTTATCACTAATGCTCATCCATCGATGGGTATGGGTTTCGCGGAATCTCGTTACACGTGACGGAAAGGCCGGAGATGGGATTCTTCAGAATTCTCTTCAATTTGACTGTGAAAAATGCATCAACGCGCTGCATTGAAATGGGAGAACTCAAGAATGAAGGGATTTGTGGAATACCAGTCCTCATTATCAAGAACTTGGATGAAAGTTGTCCAAAATCGCTTGGAAAAGATCACAGAAGAGAGGAAATACTCAAAAAAAAAACAAGGATTCAAACTGATAGCGGCTAGGCGGAATCAAATTCGAATCTTGAGTTAAATGTACCCATGGAATTTATTCAATTGTTGGACACGAAAATTTTGAGTTGAGATGGTGGTCAGATGGGTGCAATCATTGCTCCAGACGAAGGGTAGAAGGATACAGCCCAATATGTAAGCGTAGATGATCAAATGAGTCCCAAATTCTTCAAAATGAGGTGAAATTTGATTCCAAATCATACATTTATTAATTCCAAGCATTTGAGAACCATCCGACCATCTACGCTTACATATTGGGTTGTATCCTTCTACTCTTCGTCTGGAGCAATGATTGCATCCATCTGACCACCATCTCAACTCGAGATTTTCGTGTCTAACACTTGAATAAATTCCATGGGTACATCCAAGTGAAGATTCGAATTTGATTCCGCCTAGCTTCCATCAGTTTGAATCTTTGAGTACAAAATTTTCAATGTTATGTGGAATTTACAAAATGCTATAACCTATATGACTGAAGAATTGAAAAATATGTCACGTTGTATGGGTCTTGATACGCCAATTCAGTCAATCGAACGGTAACCGCGCCACAATCAATATCGGTAATACTTTGCGGTACAGGTAGCAGAGTAAAATCAATTTTTCGTGTCCAGCCCGAGGCAGCCTTCAGGCAAGCAAGCAAAACCACCGCATGCACCCGATATATCTACCCAAACCATAGACCTAAACTCGGTCTCTTTAATTTCCGCCCGTCAATTCCGATGCGTGTCTGCAAGTGAGTCAGGCGCATGTCTCGTTCGTCACAATGGATTAAGAGTGACCGGAGTACATTAGGGAATCGCAGATACGCTTCAGGCGTTGTATGTTCCATCCTTCTCTTCTTCCATAAACCCCCACGCAGCTATTCCATCATGGATTTTTGCGGTTACGCGGTAATCCACTTGAGTCGCGCTAGAATCCCTAAAATCGGATGAAATTCAGTAGCGAGATCTGTTTGCGAGATTCTGGTTCTTTTTTTATTCCTTTCATATTCTATCAGAAGTTCTCCATATGGATAGTGTGTGGACGGGGATGCAAATTTCATCAACTGAAGTCTTGTTTGAGAGGTGTGGTTCGAGATTCTGCTTAGATGTCGTAAGTCAAAGCACGCGGAAAGAGGGCTGCTCAAGATGACCAGGAAGTTTCAACCGGGGTTTCTTTGAATACTTTTTGAAAATTTAGCTCGTTATTTCTCTGTAACTTGTATATTTTACATCATAAAGGCAATGTATCTCGGGTCAATCGAAAGTTTATTGTCTTATAGCTTTCAATTGTGTAATGTTAAAGTCCGACGCAAACATGATGGTCATTGGAAAAGTGTTCAAAGTTGAACACCCACGTGGGGGTAACTTTGAACACTCAAATAATTTAACGTGAGAACCCTCGACGACGAATTTGGTAATGCTTTCTGTCCATTTCCATGATATGAAAACTTGATCTGCTAATACGTGTACATTTAGAAAAACATTCCAATCTCAATCATTCTGAGTTTTCTGAGGTCGGGACGAGGGCGCAGACAATCAATGAGTAGTTTTAAGGAATCATCTGAGTTGTGATTACAATCTGCATCTGATTCGAAAAATTACCTTTCACAAATTTCCAATCGAGTCAAATAAACTTTCAGTTCTTGATGTTTAATGGTTTATTATTGAGAGAGTTAAGTAGAGCTCCTTGAAGATCAATTGATTTCAACTACAAATCCAAAAGTGAAAATGATTGAAATACACGAATTAATTGGTAAGATTTAAAGTTACCCAGTTTCCGAGTGACTACGGGTTTTAGAGTGTTCAAAGTTAGCTTATTCCTCGAGAAAGCATGTATTTTGCTACTTTAAGGTTCAAATTGACCTCGTTTTGGACGAAAAAATACGTGCTCTTCAGTTTTTACATTACAAATTTGAGTTAGGGTCAAAATACACCAGTGTATCGATGGATTCTTTGAGATATCGATATGGATCGGCAAAATCTAGCTCCATTGACTTCGATCCGCCTGGGAAGTTCTCGGACGAGACCAATTTTTTGAAACTACTTTTCTTCACTCCTCAATCAAGCGCTCCAAGAAGTTTGTTGTAAACTCAACTGCAGCTGATAAAGGGACCCTCACACCGGTAAAAAGTGTTGTCCACACTAAACCACTATAAAACAAATAAGTACCAGAACTCTTCCGCATTCTTACTTTGCTAATTTCGAGAATTCAAAACTTGAACCTCGAGTGTTCAAAGTTACCCCGTCTGTTCAAAGTAACCCCGGTCGACGGTATTAATACTTATTGAACTTGGTAGCTCGAATAGGATGATCCTATTGAGTGTTATGGAGTATCCGAATTTCCAAATGATTGTCTACATATCCAAAAAGTCTGAAAAATGTATAAGCTTGTTGTTTTGTAGGAATTTTGACTCAAATTTCTTGGAATAATCTCTTGGGAACTTTAGACTGCTACGCTGGCGATGATTACTTGGCAATCAGAATCATACCAAACATCATTCTTGTTAGAGCTGATGAATCAAATCATGACTGACTCAATAAATGAAGTTGCGGGATGGTGAATCGACTGAGGAGATTAATTCTCAGACAAAGGTCAGAATGTCAAAATATAGTAAAAGGAATATGTTAGGAGCTTTCATCACATAGGAGGTTGCACGAGATTGAATAGGAAGATTTTAATTAAGGTACGAGGTTAGGTTAGACCATCTACTCAGACTCGACTATTGTATTGGAATAGGGGATTCTGAAGGATAACCTGAGCCATGTGCTTCAACTCCACTTTTGTTCAGTCGCTTCAAATTTTTCTGTAGAATTTTCTTCTGGGCGCCGACGAAATGATAATAAAAATTTCAGATTTCGCTCGATCACTTTCAATCTATTGAAGATAATTTCTATTCGTCTTTTAACGACTCCCTAGGAGAAGACTCACTTATGTGTACTCATTCTCCTCCACACACAGACGATCGAAAAATACATGTGCTCTCTTGCTATCGGTTTGGGATGACCTTTATATAACGATATCATAATTCCCTATTCAATTCTCCCAAAACATCAAGAATAACGACGATCCAAACAGTTCTTGATACCTGCCCGACTCCACGTATCTCGTATTACCGAATTATACCCTCCTCAAATCCGAAACAATACCAGACCTTCCTATCACATTCCCAATTCCCACATGAATCTCGCGAAAACAGTACGCGAGTCTCAACCCCCCCCTCCCTCCGTCCCTCCCTTTCCCTTCCACCCAACACACAAAAAAGCTCGCAACTTTCATAATTTATGCACCACTCGCTCCATCAGTATGATGGTTGTACCGGTCTCTCTGAACTGAATTTAACGTTACTCAGTCGGTAATTGGCAGATCGACGAAGGTAAAGAGCAACTTACGGCATTCAACCTTCCTAACCTTACTATATGTATAGCTTGCGTCTGCCTTGGATATAGTATGACGTTAAACGTTAAAGCACGACGACAATGCGGCTGCTCTTGAATGATTGAGGTGGCAGCCTGTCTACTATGCCATGCCTTTGCGAAACTCCACCCTCAATCTGATGCCGGTAAATTTTGAAATGTCTGAGAGTTATATATACCGTTCACGAGGAAGCGAAAGTTGACTGGCAAACTGTCACGTGACTTGATATCCGTCTGTTGCTATTTCATGGGCAAAAGGGCCTTCGTTTTTGCTGTTCCCTTGAGATCGATAATGAATATATATATATCTATAGCCTATAGATATATAGTTGACTCTGGGACCGTATTCTACATTTTGCGTTAAAATTTTCCGTCAAATTTTACCGCAAAATTTGCCGGCATCGGTGGCGCTCCGTCGGTAACTTGTAAAATGCAAGTTGCCGAATTTGCTGCAGTTTGACGTCGCGATTTTCCGTGTTTGCGTGAAAAACACGTCGAACCGCGACGGCAAGCTACAACAATTGCGGCAAATTTTCTCGAATTTCACAAGTTACCGACGGAGCGCCACCGATGCCGGCAAATTTTGTGGTAAAATTTGACGGATAATTTTATCGCAGAATTTAGAATACGGCCCCTGTTGTTGGAACAAATTGCTGGAGATGTCGTAAACGTACACTTGGCTGCTGCTGATGTTACTATGGGAATGGGACTATAGTAGAATTTTTTCTCTTTTCTTTGTGGAAGGAAGGAAGTGGAGTTGAGAAACTTTGTTTCGAAAAATTGAGGAATCTTGTGTTAGGAGGAGAGAACTTTTACTTCAGGAGTGTGATAAAATTGTAGTCAAGGGTTGAACGATCGATCTGGAAAGTATGACCGGGCACTAATATGAAACTGTCTGGAGTAATACTTGTAGAAGGGGCTCTAAAGTTGGGAATGGTGTCCAAGGTCCAAGAGCTAACAGGTTGTTGAATGGTATTGAATGACAGTCGGGTAACGAGAAAACTGATATGGTACTGTTATGGCGAGCTTGGATGTTAGGATCGATCGGTTCTAATGGAACTTGTGGAAAATGAGAATTCCAAGGTTTCGTCAAAGCTTGAGGACAGAAGATGGGGTTTGCTGGATAGAATAGGGTTGATTCTTCAGATTCTAGAAGGTAATTATTTGTAAATATTTAAGCATTCCCAAGTGATAAATCTCAGCCACCACGAAACTCGTTAATTTTCGGTTTATGTCTCTGGATTAATATTCCCGCTTATTGTTGCGTGAAATTGGCCCAGTCCGAGTCCGTAAATTATGATTGTGGTTGATTACATTACCCAGAGTACGAATATTCCTATGCAATATACACCAAGAAGTGGGTTAGTGCCGTTGGTCTTATTTCATATGTGGGGCAAAACTTCGCCATCACTATCTAATGAATACTTGTTATATTTTGGTGACAATTTTATGGAGTATGAAATGATCAATTCAATTCACTACCGCGCGAGGTTATAGTAAATAGGCTTCCTTAAGAGGATGTCGGAGTTCCACGTGTTACCGACCGAGTTCCATGCTTAGGTTACAGGTTCAGAAATATACGAGTGGCGGCGCTACTCGACCGAGTTCCATGCCTAATAGAGGAAATGTACGAGTGGCGGGGCTGCTTGTACATTTTCGAATCTGTAACCAATATAGCTAACTCAACAATAATATGGGGCGCCAGGGGTGTAGCTGGATGAGTTGACGTGGCAGATGATTATATTGAGACCATTGCTCAAATATTGTAATATATTCTTCAACAAGAATGCATTTACGTTGCATTGATTAGGCAATATCCCATTGTTTGGGTACTTCAATAAGAATAACACACGTTCAGTAACATGTCATGAATTCTTCAACAAGAATTTTTCTTCCACTATCAAGGTTAAGAAATGCCCCAATGTTTGTGTTCTTCAATAAGAACCAGTACACGTTCAGCAATGTAGAAAATTTCTTCAACAAGAATTTCTTGTAAACCCACACTGCCTAGATTAGGACATTTCCAGATGATTGCGTTCTTCAATAAGAATAGCTCACATTTAGAAGCGTGTGATGAATTCTTCAACAAGAATGTATTTACACTTTCTAGGTTAGGGGATACTCCTAACGTTTGTGTTCTTCAATAAGAACAACACATGTTCAGTAATGTGGAATGAATTCTTCAGCAAGAATTCTTTGTAAATACACACTATCTAGGTTAGGGAATACCCAGATGATTGTGTTCTTCAATAAGAATAACAATCATTCAGTAGCAATGATGAATTCTTCAACAAGAATGTATTTATACTGCCTAGGTCAGTAAATACTCCAATGTTCGTGTTCTTCAGTAAGAACAATACACGGTCATTGATATGTCATGAATTCTTCAACAAGAATATTCTTACGCTGCTTGACTTGGGGAACCCCCCAATGTTTGTCTTCTTCAAAAGGGACAACACACGTTCAGGAACGTGGAATAAATTTTTCAACAAAGATGTTTGTGTAAATTAACACTGCCTAGGTCAGAAAGCCTCCCAATGTTTGTGTTTTTCAACAAGAAGTAGGTATCACCCACTACGTAGGAGACAATAGCTATCAGTCTGTTATTCAAAAATACAGTACCGCGTAGCCAAGACATTGGGGTCTTGCCTGCAAATAACATATCTGTAAGCTCTTTTCAATAAAAGTAGCTCACAACTGTTTCAGCGTGTCTAAAGAATTGGATGCAAATCACCTGGCAAAGTACTTTTCAAGGACAAAGTTTGATATGTATACGTCAAACCATTTATGTCCTCAAAGTCTAATCCTGCTCGTTCTTCCCCAGCTGATCCCTCTGACTCCCACTGGATTTCTCCTAATTTCATAGAATTCCTCCACCTGTAGTCATCTCAAAACAAGAGCCGTACAATATTTTTCCCCCAACACAATCAAATTGTTGTTCCACAACAGATGATGATCAAAATTATGTCAGCACCTCCTACCTTGAGAAAGCAGAAACCGTCCACGAAATCATAATGCTCCCGCACTACGACGCCATATTGCTTTCGCGCACTACGCCGCCATATTTGCTCAAGAGCGCGTCGTGGAATAGTGCTCTTGGTCGTACCTGGAACGAGAATTGACACTATTTCTGAACATAGATCTATCTTGAGAAATTGTTTCATCATTAGAAAATGATGACAAACTTGATACTGAAAGTTGCGTAAGAATAACCCACAGTATTACTCCTCCCAAGTTGTGCATTTGATTAATTCTGTTTCATAGAATTTGTTTCATTTTTTGATATCCATTGTCTGGAGGAGAAAGATTGTATTAGTTCATGAAAAAGATAATAAATAATTCATTTAGCCATTCAAACTTAGCTGAGTGAGATGAAAAACTCACACATTTTAGATTAAAATGATTTTCAACGATGACTGCCATACGCTGGAAAAATCCAGGTTTAGACATGGCTGGAGGAGACTGCTTCATTTCTGTTTGATTTCCTTTTGATCATCTCAGTTCATCAGTTTTTTGTATTCAGTTGATCATAAGTCCCTTGGCCAAAAGTTCCTCAAGCCCTGTAAAAATCAAAAGAATTAGAATCCTATTTTTTTGCAGTCCTTGCCATAAAAATGGCAAAAACACAACCTGTATAATATAGAAAGTTGAGTTATTTCATCCTAAAAAGAGAAGGGTTTTCTATTATTATCAATTATTATCAATTCCAAGTCTTTTACGGTAAAAGATAAAAGTTCTTACCTGGTGTTTTTGTGTGATTGGTCCCATGACGGACCTTGCTGATACATCCCTAGAAGTGGTCTTCAGCAGGTAAACATACCCCATCAGTAGTCCTCATCTAGTTTGACACACCTAGAAAACATGCAAACACAATTAGAAGCATTCCAGGGCAGACAATCAACCCACTAAAACCACAACCCGAGAGAGGCCCTTTCATAATTTGAAATTTTAGTCAGCCGAGGTAGTGGTTTGGATCACATACCTGTCTCATTTTAGACCAAATAGTGCTATCAAAAGGTATTGAGACCGTACACAGTTGTAGAAGCCAGAACAAATCAAGAGAGATAGTGAGATTTTGTCAGTAAACCCTAATACCAGGTTCGTAGTCCAACCCAGTCACCGTTCTCATGAAACCGCAATACCTGCAATCATGAAATTTTACCAAATTGATGAGCTACCAACTTGAGAGTTAGTCCATGAGAAAGATCAGATTTTTTATAATCTTTCAAGTCCAATTTGTTAACTAGTCTGCCCCAATTTCATGAGACTGATCAAAAAATGAACTTTGTAAATAGTAGCCCCGTGCTAATATATGATAAACAGTACCATGTTGCAACATACTCTACGTGGTGAGTATGGTTCTTTCGGTTTCCCTAAGGCATTTATATTGTAGAAAAAGGTCTAGCGCAGACGTTAGGACCAAATTTTATCGAGTTGAATTGAAAATTTCCAAAATTACTTACGATCAAAACATTGAATTGTGCTCGCCCGAGCAGACGCTTTTCAGATGCACATGATTTGCGTTCCGTGGAATGATACGCCTTGGCAAAGATGTGGCAGGTTCTTGATGAAATGCTGCATCCACTGACACATCCGGATCATAAACACACAACACCAGGAGACGTATGACAAGTTGGGGTTTGTCGCGGATGTTTCTGTAGAGTTAGGGTCGCGGGTCGCGGAACACCTCGCGCACTCGACGGCTGGCCCCAAAAAACACGTACTGTAACAAAAAAAGCTGCCAGGCCTGGGAGAGTTGGTGCTAGCAGGCAACCGCGGAAAAGAATCATTCGTTTACACTCCATAATGCAGATTTACGTAAACAAACATGACATTATAATAAGCCACGCCGTCAGCAGACATGCCCGCGGCAGACGACGGGTTATAAGAATACAAAAGTCGGAACTATCTACAGAAGCGCCACCTACTGGATGGACATCCGCTTCAATCTACCTCGCGCGATTTCGTGTCTGCAGCTGTCCGTTTACAAATTTGCAGTTTTGGTACCGAAATCGTAGATTTCAAATAACTTTTTGATTTGAGAATTGATTACGTGCGGGGATGATTCATTCGATGCGTAGAATCGGTGAGAATGGTGCTCTGGTCCACTTGTTATGATTCAACTAGCGGGAACCTGAATATTTGGATAGAATAGCCACTTAACCTCTTTGAGCATTTGCCTTTCCGCAAGATTTTTGACTCGGGGCGATGTATTAGCGTACGGATTGGACCAGAGCACCATTCTCACGGATATTTTCTACCTCCTGCGAAAATTTCAGATCGATTGGGTGAAAATTGAGAGCGTAAGTTGAAATATACGAAAAAGTTGGTATCCTAGCAGAAGTCTTCGGGCCGATCTCCGACATCCTCTTAAGGCGATACGGTCGCCGTGCAACCAGGAAATTACTCTCTTCTTACAAGTAACTCTACATTTCGACGATACGAAATTTGACACGAGTTGTCCATTACTTATTATCATCTGAATTGTGATGGACAACTTGTCATTTGTCATTAATCCCAAGAGCATCGGAAATGAACGAGAATAACTCTTCCGCGGGTACTTCCTATCCCATAAAACAGGCACATTTTCGTCCACAAAAGTCTCAGAATGTTTTCCAATTTGGGTTGAATCAAGAGTCATCCAGGCCGAGTTAGATGATTATAAAGCCTGGAAACTCGTTGTTCAGCCCAAATTGGAAAAGATTTTGAGATTTTTGTGAACAAAGCTCAGCGTGCATAGTGACCGCATTGCCTTAAATGACTTATTCCAATGTCATCTTTCTCTCTACAGGTTGACTTTTTGATGTTAGGATTAGCAAGATCTAGCGCCAAAATGGATAAATATGGGAGTTTTTGAGGAACAAAGAACTATTTTTTTTTGTTTCTTTCCGAGGAATGAGGTTTGCCTGAAAAATAGTTCGTGTGACAAATGCGTTCCCTAACAATTTTTCCGAATATTTTAAACTTTTTCAATACTTATATGAGAAGTGAACACGAAGGTAAGAGAATTATTCATCTATTGATACATTAGAACAGCTAACAGTTACATAGAATGACTGCAATTCAACTCCGCGATTGAACGACTGACTTGATATTAGTTGGAAGTACTGATGATAAGTATCATATTTTTATGAATGACTCAATCAATATCACTCAAGATTTACATAATCAAGAGCTCAATCAACATAAATAATTCAAATATTTTTTTTCATTCAATAATTCAAACCAATGAGTCATCATAACTACCGAAGCTTGATCATGAGGTTTCGTCGTTTCTTCTGCATTTATTAGTAAATTCTGCCAATCCCAAATTCAGACAAAATTTAAATAGAAAAAAATTCTACCGACTTTGATGTAGAGCTATCGAACGCTCCCGCATTGCCAAGTCTGGAAAGTTGTGAATTTGCCAACGAATAGATCAAGACTCCCCGCTACAGTGACACCGCAAACTTTTGCTCGTTCAAAGATTCTTTACTGTAGAGAGCACGAGTGAATAGGTATATCTGATCGAAGACACAAAGTGCATACTTACACATTTTTGTATGCGTCTAGCCCTGTAGACTACTGAACAAAGAAGTCACGAACATGCAAAATTTTTTTATTATAAGTTAGGAAGTGATACCTGAATTAAAATATTCCGAAGCACTGCAAGAAGAATGTCGTGCCTAAAATTAGAAAATCTTCATAAAATTTCCATATCACCGGATTTTCGATTACTATCTTCTACGTCCGGAAAATTCATCAACAATATCTCTCTAAATAGTCACAACCGTGAAGTATTGTGATTATGATACGGGTAGCTTTCTCATGAGTTTATCGACCAATTTGGGGATACATCAAACATTTTCTAACCCAAATCGAACACTTTACCAGTAATTACCTTATCAATTTTTGGCAACAGATTCTTCAGCATCTATATAATCCAAGGAAACATTTTCACAGTTCTTCCACTGTAAAGGAATGTCTCAAGTAGGATCACAACGCCAAGGTAAAATCTCAACATTCATCGTGGATCACGAATTTTTTCAACAGTGAATGTAACAAATTTACACGACTAGAATGTAATTTTACACTTTGGTAGGACGAAGTCACAACATTCGTGATGAAAAGATTTCACCCAAAAAGTGTAAAATTACTATACTCATTGTTGTAACAAATCAAAACCCACGAATAATGTGTTTCGTGATTTTACTTCAGTACCCTGTAGAAAATTGGTTGACTCTTTCCCCACAGCGAATACTGTTATCATACGGGGCCCGTGAGATTGGTCGATGGTGGTCCCCGGATGACAGTTTCAGGTCAAAGAAACAAGCTTCATCATGTTTTCTCACCAACAAACAGGAATAAACCTCAGCGCCGGCCACGCGAGCATTTTCGGAAAAAAATCCAGGTTGAGCATCGTTTTCGCGATTCATTCCCCGGATTGGTGACCCCTCGGCTGAGGCTGCCGGCTAACCTAAGCAAACCCATACTCTATACCCATCTGGCAGCCTCACCCGAGCGTCACTAATCCGGTTTTTGAATCGCGAAAAAGTTGCTTAACCTGAATTTTCTTCCGAAAATGCTCGCGCGGCCAGGGCTGATGTTTATTCCTGTTTGTTGGTGAAAAAACACGATGAAACTTGTTCTTCCGACCCTCGAGTAGTGTCAACCGGGGATCACGATTGACCGATCTCATGAGCCCCGTATAATACCGATACCAAAAGAATGGCTGAATCTTTTACGCGAGCTGTAAGCGTGGTAGCCAGAGTCGAGCGGTAACCAATCCGGATGATGAATCGCGAAAACGATGCTTAACCTCAATTTTCTCTAAAAATGCTCGCGTGGCCGGTGCTGATGTCCATTTTTCCATTTGTTGGTGAGGAAAAGGTGATGAAACTTGTTTTTCTGATCCAAAATTGTCATCCGGGGACCGCCATCGATCAATATCGTAGGCCCCATATCCATCCTTATATTTGCTGTAGGGAAAAAACCAACCAGTGGTTGGATTGGTAGACAACCAGTGGTTGTGGGAAAAACTTCAACCAGTGGTTTGAAATTTCACTGTGATTGGGGTTGTAATTTTACATAAGAAATTCGCTACACTGCCCCAATGCGTTATGCTAATTAAGGGACTACCATACATCGCACCAAGGCGCTCGTTAGCGTTTGATCTATATAGCCTCTGGCTACATATTGGGCTACCATATACAGATCTACAATCTCTGCATGCTTTCAAGGCATCTAATGCACGCGGTCCAATGCTCAAAGCACATACGTACATACCTATACAGTCATACACGGCTCTGTCTGAATATGCGAATCAGAGATTGGTTGATCTCGAGGCATATGACCTTTTTAGTCCACCCTTACACCATGAATTTGCCTTCATCAAGTAAACACCCCTGTATAATTCACTACGCGAGGCGTGAAAGAGAGGTGCAAATTATTGATCTTTAATTATCCCAGCTGACTGAAATTCAAGTGCATCCTTCACACATACACATTATGTACAAAAATCCCAATTCGTGTGAATTCAGCAGTCTCTTATTTGAAAGTGGGAAAGGTTTCAGAGAAAAGGTGTCAGTGAAGTGCCATGCGGATTTCATTGTATTACATTCACGCCAAGTTTTGTTTGAGATCTCTTTGTAACACGTTATATATACAGTCTCGTGGCTTTACGCAGTTTCAATGAATTCAAATTGCAAAGAGCTACTATACCGAGAGTGAGCTTTGTTGTGTAATGTGATGAATGTGAATGTGCATTCGCGGGTTTCCTGATTGTTGAAAGTGTGAGATCGAGTGAACATCGGGTTTGCTATTGTTTTCTATTATTCGATACAACGATATACATTCTTTACTTTGATCGAAAGTGTAACGATCTGTGATGAGGTTTTGATGCCCTTACCTTTTATGTGATGGCTGCGTTGAAATCGAGGTATTCGTTTGTTGGATTCAATGGTATTACACTACAAAAAGAAATCCTTACCTTCAGATTGATTTCGTTCTTATTGCAAGATGCAACAAATGTGAGATGAAAATCTTCAAAATGAGTAAGCGCTTCGTCTGAAGCGGGATTTGATCTCATAGCAAGCATCATTTTGTAGCTGAACTGCAGAATTCTCAGGCTCACCGATGTATGTTTATGTTTGCAATAGGTTAGATTATACTTCTTCTGCGAGAGATGGAAGAATAATTCCGTATACTTTTAAAGCTTCTTATAAATCCACGATTAAGATTTTGACGATTCGCGAATACACAAAAATCACAATCATACACAAAATTATTTGTCGAGCGGTTGAATATTCAACTTTGAACACTTTTACATGTGTAAACATAGCTCGCACAGCAGAAGACGAGTAAGACAAAGTTCGCCTGATTCTTAGACGACGAACCATTATTGAAGTCGAATATTCTTGACATCATCGTATTTTCTGACATGAAGAAAAAAGCTGTTCTTTTTCATCTGACGGTCAGGTTTGAACGAATATAAGATGCAACAGTAAGAACTACGGCAATCTGAGAGAAGGATTTCTTTTTGTAGTGTTGGTGCAATACGATTGTTTCCAATCAATCTTTGGAGCTGTTTTTTGTTCGTGGTATTGTTTGGATTGATTTCGAACAATACGTTCTGAACATTGGGGGGGGGGATAGGTACCGTACCAATAAAACATTATTTTATTGGGTATCTAAGATGAGCAGCTTGTGTGGCATGAGCTCCAACAACGTATCAGAGTAACTTTACAAAATTTATTTTTAACCCAAAGTTATTCCAAGGATTTCTGATTTCATATCATTTTTCTTCGTTAACACGTTGGCTGTGGCGGGACTCACCGGGGAATTCCATTTTCCTTTTCTCTGTGTGTTGAAGTTTTTTGTCCTACGGCATCTAACATCGCGAAGGACCCACTGGTGGATCCCACTAAACACAGGGACGGAATGGCAACTTTTCGGCTTCGCAGCGAACGTGTTAATCCAATTTACTCAATGTCGCTAATTTTTTTTTAGAACTTCGTGCCTCGTGATTAATACTTCAAGTATATTTGAGAAATTGAATCAATATCAATTATCCCATGAGATAATAGAGACTTTTTTGAGTAAGTTATCACTGGCTTCATAGCTTAGTAAGGAATATGGACTGAGAAGGAGCACCCAGGGGTTGTGGGGCACGGATTTGGCTGAAATTCTGGGAATAGTCTCCTCTTACCACCAAAAGGTGAATACCAGAGCCGCACTTGCAATTGCCTAACCGTTTTCAAGCTGTAGCCTATGACATTAGCATCACAACTATATCTATATATTTTTTTTTCTAACATGGGCCCATATGGGCAATGCTAATGTCATAGGCTATAGCTCGAAAACGGTTGGGCATTTGCAAGTGCGGCTCTGGGTTCCATCTTTTGGCGATAAAAGGAGAATATCCCCAGAGTTTCAGCAAAATCCGTGTTCCACAACCCCTGGGTGTTCCTCGTGACTTGATAACACAGTTGAGTAAGTATCACTCTGCGTTCGTTCTGATGTGTTTGAGAACTTTCAACGGAATTGCAGTATCTTGGGATTGATCCGGCACACAACTATAGTAGCGATGAATTTGGTGATTTTGTCTTTTAAGACTCACTGAATACTTATTCTGTTTTGTATCACGTGAATAATACACCTAAGGTAAGTGTACCCAACTTGCTTTTGTACTCAACTTGACCCCATATGCCGATTCCAGGAATAGGCACTTCGCGCAATTTATTATGTTAGAATATGAAAAATTGAGTGGTTCAGATCCATGCCGAACGATTTCTCCGTTACCCAGGAAATTCAAAATGATTTTTGACACGGCCAAGAAATCGCCGGAAAATCACATTTGGGAAAGTCGTTGTCAAACAACTGTGCTTCGAGCAATCTCAACGTACTTTAACGCGTTCAATTTCTTTTTTCAAGATTTTTAAAATTCGCTCTTTAGAGTCGCAAAAGTCTGATTTGGAGCGGTTTCATGTACAAAACTTGGAGATGATTTGAGAATCAAGAAGTCCGACATCGGAAAGTACCCAACATGGCCCCATATAGTTATCTCGGAAAGGCGTGCAGCATGGCTTTCTTTACCACTCACAACGTGTTGATTACGTCGGAGTATGGGTGGGAAATAGTGTTTTGGGCCTGCTGAAAGCTTCAAATGGAGTTGCTCAGCAATAAAAACGTATAAAAACGATTATATCATGCACTTCAACACGCTGATTTACATTGTTTTAAGGGATGGAGGCGAATTGGGTACACACTTTTGTCCACAGTTTTCTCAAAAATCACTCATTGAGAAAACTGTCATGGCTCGACTCTGTTCGGTCAGAATTAGATGTACTTCAGCTCATTTTGAAGGTTTTGAGGCAAGCTTTAAAATGAGTGAGAGGATATTGAAAATAATTAAAGTGGACCAGAGTTGTTGAGAGAATGGGTTAATGGGTACACTTAGCTTACTTGTCATAGTTGTTCGGAGTAGTTTTTGTAGAAAATCTAAGGGTTCCAAAAAATTGTAAATCTCAAGAGACCCATACATATTGATTACTAGTGAGAAGAAATTATGACTAAATTTTTCTGACTCGTCGTGTGATTTATTCGATGCGCTTATCGACCAACAAAATTTGAAATTTGGAAGATGACTCAAAAGTCCCTAAATATTGGCCTCTTGATTGGAATTTCCATATCATTACCAAACTGTGTTCAATACAAGATATACTCATATTATCAAAAAGAATTTTTTTTTCATTGCAATAGAAAACACAGTAGTTCTGCCCATCTTGCAAAAAATGTAAGTTCCAGGTAAATACTGGTTAAACTATGCACAGTCACAGTTAGATGAGCTGCGCAAAACAACATGTCTTGGTCTACTTTTAGACTTGTTCCTCCTTCATAATTAGCCACTAAACTTGAAAGATGACACAAGGTTTCACACAAGAGCTAGCCTACCCTCTTTTATCTTTCCAAGCTCAAGTATGTAAGTATATACTTTAACATCTAGGCTAATTTGGAAAAGCGACTCTTGAAGATTTTTGAGGTCATCACACTTGGCTATCTTTCCACAAACATCTCGTACCTCTCCAAGTTGCCTAAATACTTCATCTTCATTTCAAACCTTCTCCTTCAGTCTCACCACGATTCATTCTCAAGTTTAATCCCTTGTTATTCCAACCTATATACTCTGCTAGAATCTAATATATCTTCCAAATATCCTCTGGAACTATCAGAAACGTTACAAAGCTCAGTATCGCTCATTAGCACAAATCCCAAGACAAACCGTCGAGCAGCTTATCGATTGGCTTTCTGTACACTCTCACCTCGTGAATCCCTTTGGTTAATATGCAAAATCCATTTATATATATATATATCTGTAACGCCTGAAGGCTTTAGTCTGCTTCTCCTTTAGCGGTCGCCTCTTACTGCGGTCAAATCGATAATAATGGTCGTTCAATATCCCTAAATAGAGCAATGTGCGGGTAATTTTGTATGATGGATAGATACGTGTGCATGCGAACGTCTGTTTGAATCATGAATTGACGATTGAGAAGATATTCTGCTAGTTTACACCTATGGAATTGCTCACGTATGCTCAGACAATAATTACGTGATGCGGACGTATTGTGCCGTTTGTATGCAATTGATGGGTTATTGAATGGTCTGCTTTGAGCTTGGATCGTGACTAACTGGTTTTGAGAGGGCGTCTGGTTGATATATGTATGTAAGTTTACGTTGAGTTGATGGAATCGTACAGATCAGGGGAATTTAGATCACGTTTGGACGGTGGTTGTGTTACAAAATTGATCAAAGAGATTGTAGTGGTTAAAATTCTGCTGTCTACATTCAGGAATTCATGGGCTGTCATTTTTTTTCATGTTTTTCAACGATTTTTTGAGATGGACTAATAAATTCATTCTCAGTGTTTGAGATTCATGCTGAATTTTTGTTTGGAGTAAAGATGCTAATATTTTTAGGTTTCACACAAACCTACCAACATATAAACAGATTCATAAGTGAAAATGTGATGAAACATATTTGATGCAATATTTCGATGTTTAGGTCCCTACTAGATTGTATGGAGAACTTTTCGCTGCTCATTCGTGAGATACTCCACTTCCTTGCAATCATTTCAACTCTTTTGCCTGAATTTAATCGCTCGGGAGCAACCAGCAACCCCATTGACTCGGTACAAACAGTACCATGCTTTGACACCCTATGCATGAGAGTATATTTCTGCTCTGGATTTTCCACTTTTCCCCACAGTTTATCTAAAATTTGCATACGGCATGCGACTCGGGATAGAGAAAATTACTCTGAGTGTGGAATTCGAATTTGATGTCCCACTAATTTCGAAATCAACATGGACAGTGGATGGAACTACCCAATCAGAGTCCTTTACATTCTGGAAAGACCTGGACAATTGGAAATTACCCAGAATAATCTTCTGAGCCTGGAAATTTCGTCGTGAAAAGATTATCCTAAAAAATTCTAGGTACCGAGATTCTTGTAGAACCTGAATACTCTGTTGAACAATGTTGGGGCAGAATTTGCTTGGGTGATAGGCCTCCCTTTGTATTTTCATGTATCATGTCGTGTAGCTCTCTCCAAAAAGGGGGATAATTTTCGATTTTTTCATTTCAAAATATAGCCATCTTCATAATAACATTCATCATTCATCTCCAAATTCAACCACTGGTTGACTACTTGGAGTTTCCCGAAAAATTTTTTTATAGTGGACATCCATGTCTATCGATTCTGTTCACACTAATGAACGACCCTTTATACGTCATTAATTGATGTTTTACATTACAATCTTTATGTGAGCACATTGTCAGAATGGTACAAACTGCTCTCATCGCAGAATAGGAGCTCAATTGAATTGGGTAAAATTAATCTATAATGCATTCATCATGCGATTCCATATGATGGAAATGTCATTCTCTTCATCTGCATTCCCCGATTATTTAAAAATGGTCATATTATTATCAGCACAATCCTATCGTAACGATCTCACTTGACCACGATTAAATCCTCAATTCCATAAACATTTCAATAAGCAGCAAAATCAGCCCAGCAGAAAATCCCATTAGCCCAGGAGACGCTAATTACGATCGTATAAACTTCATCGCTTTATTAACGGCTTTCTCGCATGAAATAAATGTCCGTATAATGAAAGAAAATAGTCACCCACGCTCCCACACACTTATTACTCACACATGTGTCCATGCAGTACAGAATGAAAAACGTTCGTGAAATCGTGATTAATTCCACCAAACACTTGTCGGCCATAAATACATTTTCGGACCCATGCATCATCGTATCGTTCCCTTTACTCGACTCATTTTCTTCCTGATCCCCACTTTGTAAACACCTCACTCCCTCTTTTACTATGTTATATAACCCTCTATTTGTTGCCCGATTTTCTTCAGTTCCCCGCTTGAACTACTCACGAAATTGAAATCCACCCCATCATCACAAATGCCGTATAACTCGTAAAAAAAAAAGAACAGTCGACGTCATGAGTTTGAGACGACGCTATATCGCGTGGCTGTAAACAGCCTCAAGCTGCTTCCTGAGCGTGAATTTGAAATTCTCGCGTTGGTTAGGTACTGTAGTAAGGGTAAAACTGAAAAGGGGAGTTTTAGCTTGTGAGATTTGAAGATATAGGTCTGGTGGTTTGTCACGCCTGTAAAAAATGGTACGGGGGTTATACTGTGTGACATTATCTTCACTGACTCTACTGATCGGAGATATGGAAGTGTGTAATGGCCAGTTGGCTTTTCCAAAAGATATCCCTGTTCCTTTTCACGATTTATGATTGGACATTGCCAGCTAGGATATATTTTACGGATAGATAGATGGGCTAGAAGTTTTGGGAGTGTTTCCTGACTCTGGAGAATGTGAAAATGTCGTTGATCTGGGGTTGGATGGTGCATTTATTTCAGTTAGGAATTCAATTTGGACTAGACTAGGCGAAACTACCGCCATCGTTTGCAAAAATAGGTGAGTGGAATTTTTTTGTGGGATCCTCTCCGGAAGACCCTCCTGATCATAGAGACGTATGGACCCAAGCCGAATTCCGATGCAACATTGTTTAAACCGAAATTGTTTAAACAATTGACAAAAATCACTTATTTCGCCCTGAAAGTAATTTTATAAGGTAATTTGGGATATTTTGGATCGAAAAGTATTCTTGTCATTTTTCTCTAGGAGCCATCATTTCCGAGCTATAAGCGTTTCAAAGTTGAAAAAACGCGAATTTTGCGATTTTGAACGTTAAATAAAGGTAACAACAAAGCGAGAAATCCATGTTTTCAAGGTCGGGATCTATTCACTAGGGTGTCCTCTACAGGTTCCAATAGCAAAAGTCCATGGTCCCGACTCAGAACCTTCCGTTTTTCGGAAGTTTTCAACGCACTGTTTTCAATGAGTCTGAGATTGACTATATATATCGACCCGCGATGTATATAGTCATACTGGCGCCTGTAGAAACAGTGCTTTGAAAACTTCCGGAAAACGGAAGGTTCTGAGCCGGGACCATGGACTTTTGCTATTGGAACCTGTAGAGGACACCCTAGTGGATAGATCCCGACCTTGAGAACATCGATTTCTCGCTTTGTTGTTACCTTTATTTAACGTTCAAAATCGCAAAATTCGCGTTTTTTCAACTTTGAAACGCTTATAGCTCGGAAATGATGGCTCCTAGAGAAAAATGACGAGAATACTTTTCGATCCAAAATATCCCAAATTACCTTATAAAATTACTTTCAGGGCGAAATAAGTGATTTTTGTCAATTGTTTAAACAATTTCGGTTTAAACAATGTTGCATCGGAATTCGGCTTGGGTCCATACGTCTCTATGATCAGGAGGGTCTTCCGGACAGGATCCCACAAAAAAATTCCACTCACCTATTTTTGCAAACGATGGCGGTAGTTTCGCCTAGTCTAGACGGTGCCTAGATGGGGTTCTATTCTTATGGAACACTTCGATCGGTCTTGCTTTATTGGACGTATTTTACTGGAATGAGCTTGGATGAATGAGATGAGCTAGGAATGAAATTGAGTCCAATATCAGTCTAGATTGACATTCGATTTTGTCTCTTCATTTTTCTCAAACTTCAACCATTATTTGAGCTCGGTGTACAAGATTCACGCAAGACTGCAACCGCGGTATGTGAAATTTGGAAAAATAGTAAATGAGTTAGGTTCAAATTCACCGCTGGATTTCCTCCACATGGATAAAGTCTTTCATTCAAGATCTTAGAACTCCATCGTTATTTTCGAAGGTCTGACTTCTAAAGATCTATCGATGGAATTCTTATTCAAATCTCAATCGTTCTTAGTTATAAATTCTTGATGTTCCGAAATGTTGTTTTCACAATTGGGAGCGCAAAATTTCGTGACGAAATTTTTCTATTTCTCATTCTCCTGAATCAATACTTTCATCTGTTTGGAATGGAAAAATCTTGATCAACTTTCATTTCAACTTCACACGCTTTCACCGCGCTCAACTGCAACTGTGTTCTCCAGTTGATTTGGATCATTTTCTAATCAAAATCATCAACAGTCGAAGGTGTATGTTCCCAAGGATACTATAGGAGAATGGAAATTAAAACATGAGAAATTAATACAATTATTCGTAAGCTTAGAGATCTTATGGGAATGTTGAAGGATGTGAAATTTGTTATCAATCAGTGCGATAAATTATGATAGATCTGATAACCCTGAGTGATCTTTGCATGCACTCTCTACACCTTAGAACCGTTTTCATTGATTCTAGACCGTCACAGTGCTCATGAACGGAATGGAAAAAACTCAACATAATCATCCCCAAATCATGTAAATTGTCCAAAATCTAAGGCGTGGACAAACTTTATCAAAAATAATTACCCACGGCCCACTTTGTGCCTTGTAAGAAAACTAAAATTTTGATGGGTTTGTCAATTATTATCAAAAAAAATTACTCAAACTTTCATAAATACATCTTTCAAAAATTCAACAACTCGTCCGAGCTAATATAATATACAAAGTCACCTCTTGACAAGCACATTGCAACAGCAAACAAACATCAGACCAAACCCTCAACAAAGGTATATCCAATCAAGCTTCCCCCAATATTTTATTTTTCCCCCAAAGCCAAGAAGCCATATCGCAATTTGATCAAGTAGAGTTGATTAGCTTCCAGAAGCAACAAGCGAAGTAGTATAGGTAGACAAAGACACCAAATGTATAAGAGGGTGAGCCACAAAGCTTGGCCAAAGCAATTTTCACAAGCTCTTACCGTGAGTCTGGCTAAATTTGATTAGTTGCATCGCATCTTTTCTCCGCAGGACAAAGCAGGTTCCTTTTCAAGTAAGTAGTATCGCTCTTGGGCAATTTTACCAGAGCTTCACCGTATTATATATAAATTCAACAATCTACAGGTATACATAACACACTGTTCATGTGGGTAAATTTACCCTCTTGAAAATGATTCCATGTAGATGTAAGCGGGCGTGAGTCAGCAGCTCCTACGGGACTTATATCGTATTTTCCATAAAACGATGGCACGCTCATATTCACCCTCTGGTCTTCTCTAATGTTTCCAAAGGTGGGCGTGGATGCTTTGGTAGAGAACTTATGCGAGGGCGCGAACGCAAGCTTGAGTTTACGGTTATAACACTGTTGACACAGAATACATTTGAGGCAAGTGAGGCAGAGCCGGATTCGATTTCACGCAATTTGTTATGCTAATGAGTTCAAAGTGGTATGAGTAAAATGCTTCAGGATTTGTACTATTGAAAAATTTTATGATTCAGGATGACGGATTCATTCTTGTGTGTGGTGAGATTCTCTGGGATGGGGTATTATAGCATCTTTTGGAAGACTATTTTGACTCTCGATGATGTGTAAGATGAGTTATTTTGAGGCTCATGGTGAATTTTGGTCTTAATGACGGAATATATAATCTGATCATGTAGAGGCAAAGGTGTTGGGAGAAGCAATTTTTTTCTATGCAAAAATTTTCTGGACTTGTGTGAAAATAGGTTAAACTTTTTCCCTTGCATCTCTTGGTCATTGTCTATTGATAGTAAACTCACGCCACAAATAAAATAATAGATTTATACTTCTTTTGTCCATGGTAGATAATTTTGGAATGATCAAGATGAGATCCCGATATTATGATGGATAGAGGTTGAAAATTGAGAAGATTGACCCTGGATATATTCGATGATCACTTTTCGAATCAACGTGTGCTCAGGGATCAAGTAAGCGTGATGTAATTCTGAGACACAGAAACAAGCGTTTTGATCGTCAACAACATCCTTGACCATCAACTTTCGCTTAAAAATGTCGGTACAACTGATGACGCAATCTGTGGTATATTCAGGAGCCTGTGGGCTCATTGATTTCCGATAAACCTGTTTGAGGCCGAACATTTCTTATCATCTCTAACATGAGCCAGCGCAAAGACTGATCTCGGATACTCTGTGAGAATTCACCTATATGGGTGTTATCGCAAAAACTTACACGGAATGTGTTGTGACCTTCCATTTTTACAAGCATGATCCAAATCTTTCTATTCGATTTTCTCTACATGTATTCTATTGAAATATACTTGGTATCAAACTTTCAGGTCAATCCGTCAACTCATCTTTTCTATTTTTGTGAGATCAAAGGTAGAAATGTCGGTTCCATTGTAAATCCATCATATATGCAGTTACACGTATATTCTTAGAAGTAATCGTTGCAGTGGGTATTTTCAAATCTTTCATGTGAAATACAATATTGAAACAAATTTTTTTCATAGTTTCCATGTTCAGAATGCTTGAATTAGTCATCGAGCTATTTGCCTTAATCTTGTTATGGAATTTTCATTAAAATTGAGGAATTTTTTGTTTAAATCGCCACAGCGCATCCCAAATTCACCTCAAGTCGCTATATCTTGCATACAATATTTCAAGGAAATCTATCAAACAATAAGGTGCCATCGCGAGAAGAGGTACAGAATCAATAATCTCGAGTACTGCATCTACATTTGGAGTCAAAAATTAGTCATGTAATTAATTTTGTCAGTTGCATGGATACTATGTTACCTTACTGAAAATCAATTCATCTGTGCGCAAACAATTTCTTCATTAGCTCATGATGCTGGAAATAGACAAATTTTGCACAGAAAATGTTATCAGTCCACCCCGTTAATTTTGCAAACGATTTTGAAGGCAATATGTCAGTTCCGTGTGGGTTAATTCTATGTACTCAAGAGTTGTTCTTTGAGATATTAAGTAGTGCAAGGAATAAAAAATATTAAAGCATCTGTTCGGTGGTCCAGAGCATATCTTTTCGACTCAAAATGACCACCTATACACGAATTTCACCCTCATTTGGTTTCATACCTATGAAATTCTTGCTAGATGCAAAAGACGTCCTAAAATAGGTTTTCTCAGTGGTTTTTGTACCCGAGAAAATAACCGGACTTTTGGCCTCAAAACAGACTGCAAAATAGTATTCAGACGGTCTCTCTGAGTCGGATTACCATATTCGGGTCCACACATAGGTGCAGATGACTTCTCCTTTCGTATTTTCGTGTGATCGAATTTATCATTACGTACATTCATATGATGCCAGCCGTGTACATCACATATGAGTAGTTCTGTGGAAAGTTTGAAATAATGTGTGCCTGCTTGTACAAACCCTTAAAACGCTTGGAAAAATTCGTGAAGGTCATTTTCGACGTATTTTTGGTGCTCTTCTTGGCGGGATCATTAATTTGGCGATCCAGGCTAGCCAAAAGAAATTATGATAAAAAAGGGGTCAAATTGTCAGTTCCGTGCGCTGTGGTTTTTCATTTTTTCGGACTTTGTGAGCGTGAAGCACCGCGGTGAGGCTCGTTTGAGATTCGGACGGGCAAATTATCAAATACAATGCTATTAAGTCCCAAATTCCATTGCTATAAGAGCCCAAAGACCACTTTTTGCATGTGTGCGAAGCATATACATTTTGTGGCGCAATTTTACTTAAAATTTTGTCCCCTTAGTTTCCCTTGATAAAAGTGTATTTGCCTCATTCCAGGCCTGCCTGTAACAATTTATCCTTAAAGGAAATCGTCAGGCGCAACTTTTCCATGCCTCGAAATTTCGAGAAAAAAATTGATTTTCATACTTTGGAGAGCTCTTCCTCGTGAAAATCTGGTTTTGCTAAATTTTTTGGTCAGTTTCGTGTGGTACCAGTGCGACCTTCAAACTAGTCAGTATTTTTCAAAATATCTAATGGCCAAATGAAAAACCCCAGAATCTCAAGACTGTAGTTTGAATCGTTTGGCCACGAGATCAATTTTAGTGTCAAAATGTCAGGTTTCCGTGTGCAGCTCAAATGTCAGGTTCCGTGCACCGTTACCGTGTTATGCATGTTATCCTTATTGTACCGATGGGTCGAAATCTTTAAATCCGTGCGAGAGTTGAATCATATACATTATATGTTTGAAAAAGTCGAAAAATACATGTTAGAACCTTACGAAGTGGGATAGGGGGTTGGCACATTTTCCGCCTCCAAATGTTGACATTTCAACGGAACTACTCTCATGTATCATAACTCTTGTCAACTTGTTCTACAAAAATGTCTGCATACATTTCATGAGAGATTATCATCATCAAATATGCAAGAACAAGTGAAGAAAGGCGGCGCAGACATGTGGGGCCTGAATTTTTAACTTCTGGATTGTCCGAAGATCCGAAGTGTGTACGTTTTCGCGGTAATGCCCATATCCTAGTATGGTATTTTACCAGCTGAGTTGATTCGGTTCCTCATAGTCGTACATCTGCAATTAATTTTTGTTGAAGAATTCTCTCTCTAACGGTGAAATACCTCCTGAGTGAGTTTCAGTAAAAATATCTCCATTTGGTATCACATTAATTTTTCGATTTTTACATGCTTAAATTCCTCAGCAAAGTGCTTAAAAATGAATATCAGGATAGTGTAGCATTTTTCGGTTGTTCTTGCAGTTCATCTCATGACTTGATGATAATCAATCATAAAATCCAGTATTTTCACCAACAATCCATGAAATTGGCTTTCGAATTTTGAAGTCATGCTGTGAACTTTTCTTCTTTGTTTTGCATTCTATGCTGAGCCAGATTGATTGTTTCCCACACTACGTTCTTCAATATCCATGGTCTCTTAATTCATAAAATTCTTCATTCTCCACGTACTCATGCACTAAACACATATTTCTCAAAAATTTCTACATTTGAGATCTAGAAATATCAAGCTACAAAAAGAGCATCATTTTCGGAAACACTAACCCTCATAAGGACAGACCTGTACCAATTGGAATATCCTCTACCTCTAAAACACTCTCATTTTCCAATATATCTTGCATCTCTCAGTAGTACGAGTCAACGTTTGTTCCGGCGCTCTCACTACTCCACCCAACAAAAGCATCTTCTCATCCTCACTCTACCTCTCTTCAAACTACCTCAAAATCCAGTGACCAAACTCTGAAACTCAGTCGAGATAGAGGGTCACCATCCAAATCCCGTATGCACCCTAACCAAAGGTATTCATCCCTCTTATCCATATATAGCCTAACATGCTTATCCAATTTCTCTCCTCCACACCAAAATCGTCCACCTCACTCATAATATATATACTTGCACTGCACTTGGAAAATTGACCGAGCAACGATGCAAAAGTGGGTGAGTGGTGTAGCATCCGGTAATCCTACCAAAGTACAAAGGGTACTATGAACCCGGTAGCCTCAAGAAAGAGAGAGGAAAGTCACAAAAGCAGGTGATCATGTCGAGAGGAGGCTCTTTACTCTTTTTTTTCTTCTTTGGGATGCATACATCCTATATATAGCAGCAGTGGTTTGGTCGTGGTTAGTTTCTTGTAGAAAATTGGGATCGGCGTCCGGAGGCAGGACAGTAGGACACGTACATATGAGTAGTTCCACGCGAAAGCGACCCACGAAAAAGGGTCATGTCTCAGATCCTTTTGTAAACATTCTTATTCGATTCTATGGTACAAAATATGAACTTTTCACTACCTATGGGGTCCCAAAAAAATTTTTTGGTCCCATGGCGAGAATTTTCGAAAATGAAGTAAAATACATTTTCTTAAAATTCTAGCAGCTTTTTTGCACTAAAATGCGGATAAGTCGAGTTTGCTCCCAGATAAAGATATGCGGCTTGCGGCATTCGAAAGGTCTTTCAAAAACCTATCAAAATCGTTATTGAAAAGTTGATTTTGGGGTTATGGGCAGCCTGTACGAGTAAAAGTGTAAAAATCACTAAACAGTGAGTTTCTCAGTTGCCTATTTTTTTCAATTTTTGAAAATCACATATTTGATGTAAAATTTTGTGTTCTTCCAGAAAAAAGTGGTCCCGATTTCCTTTTCCGACGTCTAAGGCCTGTTTCTTCAAATTTTCGCAAACCTATTTTTTAGACAGTTTGGAATCGTCTGTTTACTGCGCATGCGCAGGAATTTGGACTGTTAGAACCAATTCCATTGGGAAGCCAAGAAAATTTCCTTCAAAATGACCACTTGCCAAAGTCAATTTCATCAATTTGGCTCGGAGTTACAGCCTACAAAAGATGAAGCTTCAGCTCGAGTGCGTCAATAGGCAAACGATACATCGGACCAGAGATCGTGCCCGGATTTTCCTACTATTGTCGCGGTGTCTCCGATCCACCTCTTGTTGGTTATCGAGATTCGGTGGTCTTTCAAACGTTGTAGCTCCGAGCCAAATTGATGAAATCGACTTTGCCAAGTGGTGATTTTGGAGGAAATTTTCTTGGCTTCCCAATGGGATTGGTTCTAACAGTCCAAATTCCTGCGCATGCGCAATGAACAGACAATCCCAAACTGCCTAAAAAATAGGTTTGCGAAAATTTGAAGAAACAGGCCTTAGACGTCGGAAAAGGAAATCGGGACCACTTTTTTCTGGAAGAACACAAAATTTTACATCAAATATGTGATTTTCAAAAATTGAAAAAAATAGGCAGCTGAGAAACTCACTGGTTAGTGATTTTTACACTTTTGCTCATACAGGCTGCCCATAACCCCAAAAACAACTTTTCAATAGCGATTTTGATAGGTTCTTGAAAGACCTTTCGAATGCCGCAAGCCGCATATCTTTATCTGGGAGCAAACTCGACTTATTCGCATTTTAGTGCAAAAAAGCTGCTAGAATTTTAAGAAAATGTATTTTACTTCATTTTCGAAAATTCTCGCCATGGGACCAAAAAATTTTTTTGGGACCCCATAGGTAGTGAAAAGTTTATATTTTGTACCATAGAATCGAATAAGAATGTTAACAAAAGGATCTGAGACATGACCCTTTTTCGTGGGTCGCTTTCGCGTGGAACTACTCATATATGAGAGCTGTTACTTTTTCGACGGATTACTCGACGAGTTTGAGGTGAATTTTGCGTACACTAGCTTGGAGTGTCTATTCTTGCTCTGATCTCCACGAGATTGCGATTGATTGAAGAGAGTTGCAATGCAATCATTGATTTCGATATGTTTCCCGATTTTTTGTTTGATTTTATGCGGGTTTAAGGCTAGTCCCGAGGAAAACCGGATATTATTTGCCTAGTTGATGGCACTGTAATGACCCTATGAATGCGATCTCAAATTATGAAACAATTCTTTGCCTCATAGTATTTCAGTCTCACATTTGTGACTCAAAAGGAATGGGGCAAGTGAAACACCAAAATATTTCCAGCCGAATGAGTTGTTACACGCCTAGAAATCCATTCTATATCTCGAGAAAATCGTATTTTTTCGATCTGCTAGGCAAGTTATACCACTGGATGCTCATGACGGTTTTGCGATCTAGATTTCGAATTTTTGAATGTGGAAGGGCTCGTTCGACAGGAAATTCCAAGCCACAGGTGGGATACTATCTGATATTGTCCAAAACTGTCTCGTCATTGGGGAATGAGTCGGAATAGGTGAGACAACGCTGTGCCTGATACCGCACTCTGTTAATGTTTTTCTCGTTCCCTAGGGTACAGAATGGTATGAGATTTTGTATACAGCTTCGTGGAATATGATTTCGAAGGTGGGCTTCTATCTGAATAACACATGCAGTACCAATAAAAGCATGTAAACAATATTTCCGCTCTCAGAATCATTGGATGCAGCCGCAACCTGAAAATACGCCAGTGCGTGTCCGGTTGCGGTTCTGCGGGGACTCCGGACTGGCCTTGAGATAAGCTCTGAAATTATTCGCTCTTGGGTATCTATTTAAAGTTTCAGACATTGTAATTGAGGAATTTACTGGATCCAAGTCTATTTAATGGTTTCGGATGCGGCATTTAATCAGGAGCGATACATATTGAAATAAGATTATAGCTGTTATTGCAGCTGAATGATGAAAGTACATGAGGGAGGTAATGGGCTGATGTGCTATACGAGAACAACTAAATTTACTGAGACCACGAAGAACATCCCTTCAAAGTGACAAAGACAGCATATTTGATTGAAACATGGTGAGAATCTGGAAGTATTCGAAAACATCCCTGGTAATTTCAACAAGAATATTCCCTAAAACAATGAAGTCTTGGTCTGTTTCTATTCTGAGGTAGAATGCAACAATTTTCTGTGGTGAAAATTCAAAGTCTCGACGATCTTGCACGGTGGTGGGGAATCTAATAAATTTCCAAAAATTTCACGATAGGGATTTTACTGAGACGTTTCATCCACAAGGTTCCGTGGACCTTATCAGGCTTGGATTTTGTTATCCTTTAGATCGCCATGGTTTTTCTAATGATCTTGTAGTAAAGATCACATATAATGTCTGGCTTTCGGCAATACAGGTAAACAGAGTAAATCCAGACCTAAAATCTGATGAGGTCCACGAAACCTTGTGGATGAAACGTCGCAATAAAATTTCTATCATGAATCTCTTGAGAATTTATTTGATCCCCCGCCGTCCTTCAAGATCAACGAGACTTTTTTCCCATCATATTGAAACTCAGGGGATAATTCTCAATTTTTGTGATATTGCCGCTCCTTGTCATTCCGCAACTAGTTATCGGCTCATTCGGTATCAGAAAATGTTCCCAAGCCGAGAAATATAGTCCAAAGTAATCGGGCTAAACTTCAAATACTGGTGGGCATGATAATGTGTAACCTCACCAGACTGAAGTTTAGATTAGTACCGTCAACCGGGGTAACTTTGGAACAACCCATGAAAGAGTGGTTATCACGCACAGTTGGCTAGGCAGATGATCCTGAGGCCTTAATACCGGTTGACTCCACTTGGGACAAGCATAAACAATGTTTTGTACCGGCGCGAGGGTCTTTATCAGCTATTAATCCGTTTATAAGCTGACTTCTTCAAAAGTGCGTTTTCAATCCAACAAACGGTCTCTCGGAAAAAATGGTGTGGTTCCGACTTTAGCAGACCGAACTCAAGGTAACTGAGCAAGATTTCACTTGTCTGTACACATATTATCTGGACGAATCCATTGTTACATTGGAGTATTTTCACGGAGTTTTAATATTGTAAAGTAAAAACTGACAAGTATGTATTTTTTTCAGAAACTGGGGTAACTTTGGAACACTTCTTTATGTACTCTAAATTATCTCCCAATTTCTATATCATCATCAAATTCTACTTACTTGAGTAGTTGTTGATGAAAGCTTCAAAATGAGCCAAAGAACGTCTCATTTCGACCCACGGAAGCCGAGTTGTGGCAGTTTTTGTCGGAAACCGACTGTGAAGGTATTTTCCTTCTCAAGAGTTAGCCGTGGTGCAGACAGTGAGGTATGCTGAAGGCGTTCTATGCTCGATTGTAGAAGTTAAATTAAACCAAATGGACTTTTACAATAGGTCAATGGAAATCTGAGACACTCAACTTTTGATTACCGATGGTAAAAATCGATTGCGTGACCTAGTTTAGGAATTAATCGACGAATAATGAATGATAACAGATTCTGTTCCAAAGTTACCCCAGTCCGTGTCTAACTTTGGAACACGACTTTCAGTGCTCTTAGCTCCAACCAGAGATGTCCAAATGGACCTTATAAACACGTCAATCAAAAGCTGAGACTGTAAGCTTTCGTTTGACTACAGATACAACGCGCTTCTGATGCAAGACGTACAAGTTTCGCGAGGTTTAAGGAAAAAAACGCGATTTTTGTTCCAAAGTTACCCCGGTTGGCGGTAGCTGCATCCGATTGAGTCCTGAGTCGATTGATCGTCAGATGTTCATTGAAAGAATCATAGAATAATGATCGAGAAGAATATTTATTCAGGAAACATGAGCGGAGTCAGAAATAGTCTGAATATGCTTGACTCCAATTGATTTTATAGCTTCCGATGTATTGAAAGTCTATGTATACATTGTTTAGAATCCTCAGTATGAAGTCCTAATTCAGAAAAATGAAGGCACGATATTTGGAAATTTCATCTGGTGCAAGAGTCATTAAGATATCGGTCAGATAAAAGTAGATTTCTGTATAAATGCCACAGTCTTGATTATATCTTTCATGAGCTCTCAATCTCAATTGATTGCTATTCGACTTTCTCTAGAATACAGAATATCAGTATAGGAATAGAAATATCAAATTTTCGTCACGATAAATTCAGAGCAAGTCTGGAATATGTTGCCCATGATCTTTTGACACCATCTTTTCTGGCAAACATTTCGCCCATCAACTTCACATTGTATCATTGGTGTTTGCAACCATCTCAGTTATCACATTGTCCAAGCTCAGAATCGCGTCCAAAAGCAAAGGTTCATTGGCAGAGTCCTCGAAACAATGAGTGTAAACCAGAGGATAAAGATTAGCGTGCCAAAAAACAAATAAAAACTTACGGGCAGACCATTCGCGTGTAATTTCTTTCTAGTTGGTGACAACACAATGCGACGTAGTGTATAACCTACAAGTTGCCACTGTTGTATTAAGCTTCAGACTCGACTTGTGCCAACATTTCAATCTCCAGGATAGTGTCTACTGCGCATACAGTTGTAGAGCGTTTGTTGATGCACTCGAGTGTGAGATACTAACTTGTGTAAGGGATGACTTCCCGCTTGCCTCTTTGCTGTCGCTTGCAGTAAATATAGCAAGAGCTACTGACACCACAAACTCTCTCTTACTTGATGACTTTTTTCCGGACTCTCAGTTGTGCACTACTTGAAATCTTGTGACTACTTACTATGTGTGAATTCTACAGAGATAGAGTACAGTGCAAGCAAATTCATTGTCAAAGTGCATGGTTGGAATTTTCTTTTTCTTTTATTTATTGTTCTGCTTTGTCGAATAGAATTCTAAAGGGAGATGAGAACGATGTGACAATGCTCTCAAAATGAGAGAACTCAAATAGTTTTCAACGAACAATGTGTAATCATGCGTATACTTTGTGAATTGTTGCCATAACTATTGGAGTTGTTGTGTCCGAATTATGAATTTAGAACGAGTTTCGGGAAAATTTATTGCAGTGCTAGAAGTTGATATCTAAAATTTTTTAGTGCTATGAGTCACAACACTAGCATTGCCCAATTGAGTGCACTTGAAAAGTCAATATCATGAGCGGTTCATTGAAAATGTTTGCCCAATGGAGATTACAGCCTTGGGCATCGACTTTTAGAACACTAGAAGGAAGCTACATGTAAAACCTGGAATTCGTGGTTTCCATATTCACAACGCCTCAAGACCCAAACTAATCATTCGCGGTATTTTATCCTATACTTGTGGTTTTTGAGTCAAGGAAATTTTTGATTATTCAGAAGTCTCAGAAAAAAAACCATTCTATGTCCAAGAAAAAACCATTTAATGTTAATGGTGATTTCTGAATGACATTTGCATTCTCAAGAGCAATGTTTGAACCTCTTCCAGAATGGAAAGAAAATTGAACAGACGAAATCCCTTGTCACACCTCAGATGGAAGATTTTCCAACTTTTGATTCTGTAATGTCCAGGAACTTCTACTTCAAAATAAGCTACGAAGCTGCGCTTGAACCGTGCCGAATAATGTGAGCAGATCTTCCTCGTAGAGCAAGGCGATCTTGAACAACTTCTTTCTTCTTCAGACAGCAAAAACTCAATTCTCTCCTTTTCTGTGAATCCTTGTGATTTTCTCCTGATACTTTACACGCTCTGTATGCGTGCCCACATTTATAGTGAAATATGGACTATGTATAAAAAAAATTATGAGAAAAATTAGCAGAAATGATGACTTCTGAGAGCCAATGATAATTTCCATCTCCGACGAGCCCGCAACCCACCTTCTCCCATAACAGCAATACTTTCATATTCGCAATTCCGTTATTCCAGGCGTTTTTGGGAACGTAAGTACCGCGAATACGGGGTTCTACTTGTAGTCTCAAAGTTTTTAACAAATACATTCTTCATAGGCACTTGCATCATTGTATTTACGGTCTATTATTTTTTTTTGGCCTCTTTAGATGACATTTGTGTGGATTAGAACCGGGAGTGATAGATTTTCACACTGTGCATATGATGCGATAATCAAGATGAATATCAGACTGTAAGAGTGATTTGATTAAATGTCCATAATTACTGAACCCGTCAACATAATTTCTGACACACCGTGCGCAACAGAGTCATTTTCACTAGGTTTTTCGACTCTTTCTCACGGGTTGTCAAGAACAGCATCCGATTCACGGTCGTAGGATATGGACTCTGCATACTCAAGATAATTTGAATCCTTAAGAGTGATGCCATCTTTTACGCCCTTATTGATCCGAATTCTACCATTACCCCGCTCTCTTTTACCAATTTGACACTTTGTCAAGAATGTGATCTGAGAAACTCACCAGCATGCGAGAAAATTAGGGTAAATCCTCGAAAACGACCGATCTGAGCGACATGGTTACCGTTCTGTATTTGATTTCTTCTATACATTTTTTAGAATTCTGAAAAAAGATTGCACATTTTCAATCAGTTCCCGGATCTAAAGGAATTTTTTCAAAATTTTAACGAACACATAAAAGAAATGGATAGTAATCTCGTGACACGGGTATACTTTCGCGGATTTGCCCGCCATCAATTCAAAGTCAAAATCATCTCGAAAATATCCACTGATAGTCATCACTGCATATATTTGGGAGCATTTCACGCACGTCCTTAACCAAACCCTGAATCCCAAACTCATCCAGAAAATTCCTAACAGCACTCAAGCTCAAATTTCATCTCTCTCAGATGAAAGAGCCCTCATCCCATTCCCACTTCTCAACGCATAAAATTATACATGGTCTCGGAGAATTTTAATAAAAGAAATTCTCCTCACGCTTTTTCTCTTCCACTGTTCGCTCAGAAAAAAAAAAACTGGAACAAAATGAGACTTTCCTAATTACGAGCAATACCCGTCTACACATCCTGTATACCTCGACTTTCAAAATGCCTGACCTCCGCACAAACCACTACCATATCAGCGTCCAGCTTCGCGAGATTACACGCTCACATATAACCACTGATGTGGAATGAAGTCACCCCACGTTATGGGGCATCAAAAAGACCTACTCAGTAAAAACTTGCTCGTGCGATTTCTTCCATTCATAGCAGCACATATCATATACATAGATATATTTTTATAAGGGAGTGAGGTTAGGTCTGCCGTTGACTCTAACCGCATATAATTTAATTAAGGAATCCCGGGCTTTCTCTTGCATTATGCTCAGGCTATTATGTGCTGAATAGGAAGGTTCTATAGGTTAGTTTTGCATTTGCTCTGGGATGATGGTGATTCTGGAGTCCGGTTCATATAGAAAGTACGGGCTTGTATGCATTCTGGCTCAGCTACACGATAATAGCGAGCCAATATCAAGGGATTATAATATGCGCTTTATGCTGCGAGATGACCCCCCGAGGCGTGGACTTGGCGCGTTATTAAATGGCACAGTTTTCTGTAAGTGGTTTCCTGGAGTTTGGATTAAGACAATGGGGATAGTCGAGCAACACGCCTTTTCTTTGCTTGCATCTGTGTGTTTTAGTGCCAATTGTTTCCGTCTTTTTCTGCTGGTTACTGATAATGGAAATAGCGTGGATGAAGATTTTGAGATTTTAGTTGGATGAAGGGATGAAGGGAAATAGGTTCACTGGGACATTTGGGCTCTTACGTAATGTTCCTGTGTTACTTAAATGAAGTAAAACTATTCAAACAAGTTTTTTTTTTATTATGTGAAGTCATTCACTCACTAATTGTCCAAGATGGCATTCAGGAGTTCTCATACTCATCTAAACTTGTAATTTAGATATTTTATGTCTCTCCGTATCAATGACGGAAAAGTCACCGAAATTCAGTAAATCTCGGACCACCTTTTACTGATGACTTGAGCGCGTATATATTCACTGCAGTTCCAGTAAATATACACTGAAGCCATGCTGAAACTTTGGTGACCTTGAGGGGTCGAATTGGACCTCGTTCTGGAGTTTCAGTGAGCACCACTGATGAATGAGTGAGACGATTCGCTGAAATTCCAATGCTTCAATTGAAGCAGACCCCGGCAGATCATGTTGACTGATTCTCAGTATGTCCCACTGGAAAAATCAGTGGGTACGATTGAACGACAGAGTTGCTCACTAAATCTTTGGTGAATACGATCTGCCGTGACCTTTGAAGCACTGTCATTTCAGTGACTGGTTTTCTCTAATTCATCAGCTGTGCTCAATGAAACTTCAGAACGAGAACCCGTTCGACCTCCAAGGTCACTGAAGTTTCAGCATGACTTTAGATTATACTCACTGAAACCATAGTGTCTATTATACGCCCTGAAGTCATCAGTGAAAGTTGATCCGAGATTAACTGAAGCTTAGCGGGGTGTCTACCGGTCCTTAAAGTCCTTAAAGTCCTTAAAAAGTCCTTATTTGATCCGAAAAGTCCTTAAATCCTTAAAAAGTCCTGAATCGTGGAGCTCGGTCCTTAAAGTTTTGTGTGTCGGTGATGGAACGGGCCAATGAAATGCACCCTCATTTGATCAAGTCTGTAGAGGCTGTAGGGAACGATTAGTGACTCCCAATCATGAACACGGAGAAAGTACAATTATTCATAACTCAGCATTACTTTTGTCTAATTTAATTTTTCACGATTGAGAATCATCACCTCAATCAAAAAGAACTATAAACTATGATGAGCTATTCCTTGTTTTGATCGGTATTTGATGTATAGTCATCTTATCATGAAAAATTAGCAAAAACAATTTGCGGCAAAATTTAGATTTCACAGCTCAAACATCAACATTCGGAATGTTCTTACTTCGTGTGCGAAGAATATCTTCGAGATTCTACATGATCTTTGACAAGAATTCATAAAATTCCTCTCTCACTGATTTTTTCTCAGCACTCCCGCTCAATCCAATCATACACGATATTATTTGATATTATTCCCAATGTAAAGTGTAAAAACCAACCCTGTTTTACTCATCATAATATATTTTTAATCTGTTACAGCAAAACGAGCAATCCACCAAACCAGTCCTGCTGATCGTATCACTCGCAGGGATCAAAGTATGCAGTCCAGACGGAAAGGTTAGTTCACTCTCGCACTTGAATACAGTCAAAAATTCACTTCTCTTGTGACTCTTATTCTCACGTCCTGGTCTATACAAAAAGGCATCCAAAAAAAGATTTAGGGGGGGGGGGGTGTGTGGAGCAATGAGCACGCGAAAGAGAAAACTCGGACTCAAAAAGCTTTGGGACACAAAGGGGTTAACGTATAGTCAGTGGCTGGTGCGCCTTTGACACGCCCTAAAGAGCTTTCAGTTTTTCGGACAATTTTGCACTATCCAACTCTGCTGTTGCTACTGTTGCAGTCTGAAGCTTTCGAAAGCTTGCGTCACGTTTGTTGTATTGTACGGGATTCTTTATGTCGTAGTGCTTTGATTGAACTAGTGCTCTGAGTGTGAGTGTGAGTGTGTGTGTGTGTGTGTGTGTGTGTGTGTGTAAAAGTCTAGTAAGCTAATTTCTCTATGAAGCTTTGAAGCTTTGTTCAAATTAGACTTTCAGCTTTTTTTTAATGCCTCATCTTTTGATGTGTGAATTTGTCATGGTCGTGGATGAGACGGATGTGTGGATGGAAATTGGGTGTACCATTGTGTAGCCCGATGTGCTTTTTGATAGAGGTATACTGGATGTCAAGAGACAAATTTTATGTCAACGTATCTCACGAGAAAATGAACTTTGAAGAACTTCTTATTGGACTTTTATCGTCATAATTTACTTACCAGTATTTTTGCGATGAGAATTAATCTGGATTTGGTCAGGTGTGGTTAATGTCGAAAGATTTTGAATTAGTGATCGGATGGTGATTTTTGAAGATTTGAATGAAACAGGCAAGTGCGCCTAAAGAATCTTACTTCTTTTGGGGTCGATATAATCCTATACCATTAAAAATTCACTGAAAATGCAAGATGTATTTCATATGGATCCCTTTTGTTCCACAAAATACCATCAATGCAGCCTGTGAAGTGAAAGCTGTGAGTCAAAACAAGTAGTATGATAAAATGAATATTTCTCGGATGCTTATTTCAGTATCTCATTCTTCTCCACAGAAAAATGAGAGAAATATGAGTTTCATACCCTATTTGCAGTTATGTAACGGAGCGACTCAATTTCTCTCAATCCACATCCACCCTTGCGAAACAATATACTCGACTCGATTCAACGCGAAAAGCAAATGCTCGTCGTCGAGTTTTCCATTCAATCTCTCTTTCTTTCTGAATTTCCGTGTGGCCAAGCACAGAGCCTGTTAATATAGGAAACTTTCCCTACCCACTTCTCAACCCATCCTCTTTCAAGATTTTACTTTCTTCTCTCTATCATGAACCTGTCACCAGATCTTACTTTACCCAAGTCTCCCCTATTTCACTTGCACTCTTGTTTCCTGCTGTTTCCATAATACCCCCTATAGCCTCATCCTTTCCTTATCTTTCTCTTCATTCATCCTTCTTTGTCCCATGGGATTGTTTTAGAACTTCTGCTGGATTCACCGTTCAACTTGTCAGTTCAAAAGTTTTTGTAGTTTCGTTGACGAATATCAGTCCAAGATGGAACGTCCTGTTCTGACGTTGTCGTCGCTCGTTCATGGTCTTGACAAAATTTTGCAAGTTTCTAGTGCTTTCTGTAGTTTGTCATGGCTTGAAAGAAATTTTTTTGTGTTTGCATTATATTTTTTGGGAAGAGAGAGTTCTTGAAATTTTTTTTGATGACGAAGTCATCTTCTCGCGCGTTGAGTTTTGGTGTCTAACATGTGGACACAAGTATTCATATTGCATGGATGCGCGCGCAACTCCCCATGCGTCGTGCGTGTTATAGTGCAGCTATGTGTGAGAAGGAGTATTATGAAGTAGTGAGATGATATGCAAGCATTGGCATGATGGTTAGTGACCCTCTAGTAGTCACTAATGATGGTATTGCAAGTCAAAGTGCAGATGAAAAAGCTAGTAGTGCCCTATTGTATCGCAACTCCTGCTGTAGTGCTTGCGATTTCCAATATAAGCACAGCAAAAATTGTCAGAAATTGGATTCAATTCGTTGTGTGATTCAGCACACCTCTGTTAGGATTTCTGATTGTGATTCTGGTTGTAGAGGTGGTTCATTTGGTATAATTGAGGAAAAATGTGGTAGGATTAGCCCGTTCACTGCGAGTCAACTTTTCGTAATTTTATTTGAGCCATGAACCGAACTACCGTATTCTGGAATAATGTCTGTACGGTTGTGAATTCTTCTTTCATATATCATCTACATTGTTGGAGAAGTATAATTGTCACGAAAGATGAGAAAATCATCGAGAATATTTTTGAATCGAATATGAGCCGGCGAAAGATTGAAATTTGGGAAATTGTTGGTCTCACTAAATTCTGAGCGACTCAGTCATCTAACTCCATAATCAACAGAAATAGATATTACATAGCAAAGAAAATTGAAAAATTGAGCTACATGTAGAAAATTTATTGAACAAACTCCTATGACTTCGTTATCAACCGCGCGTTCTCCGGACGCACACCATTTTTTTTTGATAATTTTGCTCCCGGTGTAGTGGAAGAGTGTAGACCTGTGCGCTGGTCTATATAGAACGTGATGGGTTAATCGCCCACATGATCAACTCTGAGATTGCGATTAGTTTCAACCGTTTCTGGGCCGTTAGAAGCACCCGAATCGAAATCTTCAGGAACGCGTATTGTAAAGCGGCAGAAAAAAAAGGGAATTCCATTCAAATAATGTTAAACGGTTGAGAATTCGCGTGGCTCCGATTCCTACCCCGCATTCGATTTTTGCCCCCATCATACTTTGCAGGTGCATCGTCAGCACCTTGATGAGGCGTTATGTAGTTCAACAGTGCGTAAAATTTCGACCAGTGCGTAAGGTATCGAAGTCGTTGCTTATCCTAATTTTTAAGATGATTGTGCACAAAATTAATGATTCACACACCAAAAGATGTTCTACATCAATCAGACATCAGTATTCGAGTAGTCCAGTAAATGTTCGAAGAATGTAAAAAAAATGTTCAATAACTTAGAAATGCCCAAAAAATGGCTAAGCCCGTGAAATCTGTTCGTAGCCCGTTCGAGGAAGACATTGAATGTCCGATCACCTATTGGAAACGGACGAATAATGGACCAAAAATGTTGGCCATTTCTACCAGGTTTTACGCACATGATTTCAACAAATAAACCTATACTTTTTCGAACTATATTTTTTGATAAACTTGTAGTGAGCAAATTGTGTGCAAAGTACACTAATACGCCCAGTGCATCGAAAAATTAAATCGCAAAAGTTGTTCAAATTCTTGATCTCGTTATCTTTGTCCGCTTTGCATACGAACAAAAAATAACTACATCAGACAATAGTACATTTCGATACAAGGGCGTAAAACGTTTTATTCGCGTCCGAGTGATGGGTTTCCGGCCCAATCCGCAGGCGAGGGTCGGAATCATCACGAGGATGCGATTAATAGGTTTTACGGCCGTGTATCTAACTATACTTTTCGATAAACTGTGAGTAAAAGTCGACAAACTGTGCGCAAAGTGCACTTTTACGCACATTGTATCGAAAAGATTGTTCTGTTTCTGATATCCAGAGCAATCACCTAATCCTATCCTAATAAGCTAATGGAATCAACCCTGCTACATATTTCAATTTCTGAACTCACGAATGCCACACGAACCAACATAGACGTATAAAAATTGTCATCATACGCCTAGAGTCTGTCAAATCCCGAGCTCCTATTTGCCTCTCAACCACGCATAATGGGCATCATTCGCGAAAGCATATTCTTCGCAATCCAGTATCCCACTCCACCCAAACGAGCTTATTCAGAACTTGCATTTTCGAGTGCACCAAGTTCCACGAGGAGTGTCGTCATAATACAAACAGGATTATTATGATAACGGCCGATGAAGCTCAGAGTGCGGAAAATGAAACGAAATGATGGTAGAGGATACAGCTCATGCGACGCGCGATTTTGATTGTGCGAATCACAAAGTTTCCTCTTCGGCTCGTTGAGGGAATGTCTTATTACGAAAAAGGTTCGTATAGTTTGCTATCATCTACTACATTGTTATCGCTTTGTCCTTCGACTTTATTCAAGTTAACGTCATCTTCGTCGTTTCCGTTGTCGGCGTTGTCGTCGTTTTCTTGATGGTTTAGAAGACGTTATGAGACTATAATAATATTGGGTGAACTTGTCTCATTATCTACTTTCTGGTGGACGAAGTAAAATGAGGGAAAATGTTGAAATTTTTTGAGTGTTATTATGTAGTGAAGAGACATCGTTATCTACCGAATCAACGTGGGAATCTGAGCTTTGAGACTTTTTTCTATGATACGGGTGCCGTGCGACAGTTGAGTGCAATCTTGTTTGGATCTCGGATTTAGAGTTACTTTTACGAGCTGGCTTCTTGCCGCTCCAGGCAAAAGGAAAATGTGCGAGCTCTGATTATTGTAGACTGCTCTTCATGACATGATGGTGCATCAACAATGTGAACAATTTTTAAGGTGCAGGTTTGTCGAATTTTGAATTTTTCACTTGTAAGACAGCAATAACCATTTGAGAGTTGTTTCCTTTCAATTTATGCTAATTTTTTTTTGTTGGGCACAGATAAAGATATAGAGATGGAAATATTTTCACTCGATCAAAATCTTTCACAGTAATGTACGTTTTTTTTTTTTTTTTATTAAGCCTTTCAAACCTTATGCAGGTCTATTTGGCTGAAGCAGAAAAAATACATCAGTGATTCATCAACATATCAATTGGGCGCATTTGCACTCTCAAATAAGAACTAGATGCACAAGTGACAATCGTTCAAAAATTTCATAATTGTTCTACAAGCAGTTATATTCGGTTTAGATACAATTAAATCAGTGTTGAAAGGGAGTTCTACATTAATTCTTCTTAGGGAGGATAAAAGTTCAGATCTTTCTTTCTCGTACATATTACATCTCCACAAAACGTGCTCTATATCTTCGATTTCTTGATTACATTTACAATTAGGCGAATTAATAATTTTTACTCTCGACAGAGATGATGCTAAATTGTAGTGGTTAGCTCTTATACGATTGACAGTGGTTATCAACTCTCTTGAGATCTTCTTATTTGCAAACCAAGGCGTTTTTGACTTTTCATAGTAATTAGAGAAATAATATTTACCATCTTTCAAACCTTTAAGCCTGAGTTCTTCTTGGGTCTTCTCAAACGCAAGATGTTTGAAATATTCATACATATCGGTGAAAGGGATCATTTGGATATCAGTGAACTCTCTACTTGTAGCTTGTTTTGCCAATTTGTCGACTTCCTCATTTCCTCTGACTCCAATGTGTGATGGTATCCAAAAAAACTCTACAGAAAAATTATTCTTTTTCATTGACTGGATGTGGAGGAAATTTTCTTTGATATTTAAAATATAGTCATTGAGTTTAATATCTATTTTAGAAGAGTTTAAGCTCTGAAGAGCACTGAGTGAGTCAGAGAAAATGAGAAATTCGCCATGTTTTTTGTTCATAACATAATTCATAGCATCATTCAGCGCAATACATTCTGCCGTAAATACTGAGGCTTGTTTGTCTACACTCTGCATACTACTATAATTATCACCAAGTACAGCTGATCCGCTATGCGGTTGGTCGTTCAATTTACTACCATCGGTAAATAATAAATAAACTTCTCTTCCATCTACAAACTCCTGGAATATACCATTTGGGGAATCAGAATCTTTTAATTTATTTCCAAGTTGTATATCAAAAGGTACTTTTGTAACTATGGTATCGAAGCTATGGAGATATACATTAAAGTTATCATGGCTTTCTATTTTACAAATCCATTCATCCATGTATTTCAAACACTGACCTAGAATACTATTAGACTCTTTTTTGTACTTCTTGCTTATATTGCAAAATGTTTTGACGTTCTTGCAGGTCAAACTATTTTTGTTACTAAAAGTTTTCGCTAAGTAGCAATTCACCAAAAATTCACTTCTGTTCTCTAGATAGGTCAACTTGGATTCAGCTAGCAGAATATTAGTTGGGGTACTACATCGATAACCCAGAGCCTTTCTCACTGCAGCGTATTGAATCCTCTCTATCTTTTCTGTGCTAGTTTTCGAATTGGTCAAATAAATGTAGGAACCGTAATCTATTATAGAACGAGTGTAGCTCTTGTATAATGTGATCAATGTTGTTGGATGCGCACCCCACCAGGTTCCACAAAGAAACTTTATGATGTTGAGAGACTTCTTAGCTTTTTCAATGACTTTGTTTATATGGGGTGTAAAAGTCATTTTATAATCAAAAACGATTCCCAAGAATCGAGCAGATGCACTAGATTTGATGAGTTTATCTTGGACTTTGACTTCGAGACTGCCCGGCCGGATATTCTTATCATTGAAATGCAGTATGACCGTTTTTTCTGGAGCTAGCTCTAAACCAAGAGAGAGAAGATTTTTGCTGGTTGTTGCTATGGCTTTCTCTAACAATTTCTTACCCTTTTGAGAATCTTTGCATTTGATATACAGTCCTATATCATCAGCAAACTGTGAAACGCTTATAGTTTTGGGTAACCCGATTACAATGATGGATACATATATAATGTATAGTAGAGGACTCAATACCCCACCTTGAAGAATGCCCTTATACACATGTCGAGTTTCATCACCCAAAGAATCTGTATGAATACTTCGCTCGTGAGTCAAGAAATGGATGAATTTTATCACCCTCAGAGGGACGCCGATCTCGGCGAGATACTGTAACAGAATATCTACATCTACATTGTCAAATGCACCTTTCACATCTAGCAAAGCAGCTATAACTTCTTTTTTCTCAATGAAAGCTTCGTCAATTTTCAAAGTCAAACTTATCAAATTGTCTACACAAGATCTGCCTTTGCGGAAGCCATTTTGTGACTCCGGGATAAGTCTCTGGGTTTCTACCCACCATTGCAATCGATTTTTGAGGAGGGACTCGTACAGTTTGCATAAACACGAGGTCAAAGCAATTGGTCGAAGACCACCATCAGGTTTACCGATCAAATGTATAAAGGAATGCTTCCAGCTCTCCGGAAAGTCACTTTTTTCGTGCATCTCATTGAAAATATCTAGAAGTAACAGTTTGAATTTGATAGGAAGGTTTCTAATGATCTCAAAGTCAATGCCATCTAAGCCCGGGGCCGACTTCATTTTCTTGCCATCAAGTGCAGCATTGAATTCAGAGAAAGAGTATGGCCTATCGAAAAACTCATTCTCAGAGGCATTTGGCAGAAGACTCGGGTCTGTTTCTGCCCAAGGAGGGCTTATTTTCCTTAATACCTCATCAACTCTACTATCATCCTGTAAATTGCTTACATTGTGACTTGGTTTGGTTTGAACCCAGCTACGTTTGAAAATTTTGCACTTATTCCACACGTAATTGGGATCCGTACGAAAATCGATTGTACTAGCAAAATTGCGGAAACTTTGTCTCTTTTTTTGTTTGAACATTCTCTTAGCAAGTGATCTTAGCCTTTTATATTCTATCAAATCGACTAAATTTTTTGTAAACCTGAATTTCTTAAAAGCTGCTTTGCGAAGTCTTAATATTCGATCACATTCCAAATCCCACCAGGGCACTGGATTCCTCACTTTACGTGAATTAAAGATTTTCCTAGGAGGTGTGCTGTTCTTTACAGCCTCTGCAACAGTCTCATAAAATTTTTCGTATTTTTGACTAGGCGAAAGATTATCGTATTCTAAGGAGAGGAATGTACCGTACGACTTCTCTACATTTTCTACAAACTTATCCCAATTAGTACGCAATGACTGCAGCCTAAAAGTTTTTTTTGTATACTGGAATCTTTCTACATTGACGTTTATAAAAAGTGGAAAATGATCTGAGCCCCAGGTCTCGTCGCATACACTAACATTCATGAAATTAGCAATGTTAGAAGTGGAGAAAACTAAGTCTAAATTCGACGTATAGTCTCTATGAACATCGATGTAGGAATAAGAATCAGAATTGTGTAGAAGCAAGTTTCTATTTTCGTAAGCGTTCTCCAATCTTTCGCCATTCGCGTCAGTTGTATCGCAATTCCAACATACATTGTGAGCATTGAAGTCGCCCATCATAATGCAATTTCTACTTTTGATGTTATTAAAAAGACTATTCCACTGAGACTGGTCGAGAAGACCTGGGGCTCTATAACATACAACAAGGTCTAATTCAGGCTTTATATTATTTAACCGAATGCCACATACTTCAACAGAAAGATCCGGAGTGTCAATATTTGGAATTTCTGTATAAGCTAAATCACAACGCACGTAAATAAGAATACCTCCACCCTTAGTGTGCGTTCTGTCCTTTCTGTATATAATAAACCCGGGTAGTTGTACCTTGTCATAGCTGCCATTGTTCAGCCAGGACTCGACGAGGATAATGATGTCAAAATTATGACTCTTGCTCTTCAGTTCTTGAAACCGTTGGTTAATACTGCGACAATTCCAAAATATGATTCGCAGACTCCTATCCATTATAGAAAGCAAATAGCTGACGACGGGAGCGTTATGCGGTCATGACGGCTTGATCTTCAACTTCACTTGTGGAGGATTGGTCATCACTGCTCATGTAGTCCTTCGCATCAGCATTGCGAAGTCGTTGTTTGATGCGAGTGATACTTCTTTTGAATCCAGATGAAGTAAGGTGTGGATACATTTCATCAAGCATTCCATCTAGGGCTTGAAAATCATTCGTGTATTTTTTTGCAGTCTCACTCACACTTTTTCCACTTTTCACTTCGTGCAGAAGGAGCAGTAGCTGCTCAGTGCTGATTGGAGATTTGTCTTCGATACTATTCAAGTGTTCATATGCTGGTTCCATAAGATTTCTCACTTCCTCAATGGTCGGTGCTAACTTGATTATTTTTGGTCTCTTAGTCACTTTTTTAGACCCTTGTTCACCTGTGCTAGGAGAATTCGATCCCCTAGAAGCTACCGATGCTTGAGAGCTAGATTTAGACAATGCTCTCTTTGTCTTCGGTGGAGGCATCAGGTTAATCTCATGGGGCTCAGTTGCAGGAGGTGAAACGCGATTCACCTCACTGACTGTAGAGCCAGTTGTACTTAGGTCGTCACTATTTTCTGAAGTCGAATTTTTCAAGATGGAGTTAGCTTCATTGATGTTGATTTCACTTTCATTATCAAGTGTCTCAAATGATGTTTGTGTAGCCGGCGTTACACTCGTTGGTATAGTAGGTTCGATTGTGTCTTGACAGTGAGAAGCTCGATGTCCCTCTTGTTTACAAATATAACAAGTAATCCTTTCTGCTGAGAAATATATCCACGACGAAATACCATTACATTTAATGAGTAATGACTGCGGGATCTTCTCTACATCTTCAGGTTGTATGTAAATTTGTCGACGAAAACTTCTGATATGAGATAAGCCTGGTCCATTCATTGCTGCTCTGATATGAGTGATATTGGAAGCTGGCTTCACACCGTGTTTACTCAGCTCTTCGACTATCAGATAATGGGGAACAAAAGGTTCCACATTCGAAATTATAATGCGTTTTGCCCTTGAAACCAATGGACGAATTTCGAGCTCATGATCACTTATTGTCACTGTTTTCACATTTTCAATCAGAGAATCTGCAAATTCTCTAGATTTTAAGTACAGGCACACGCGTCCTTGGGATATACGAGAGATTGCAATGATATTTATTGTACCAATTAAGTTACCGATAGCAATAGCGTAATCTTGCACGGTCAGACCATCAACTGTATCCAAAATTATTGCTTGTTCTCTAGTTGGCAGCTGTTCTTGTTCTGTTACGGCAGCGTATGATGTTTTTTTCATTGCATTTGTTACTGTTGTTGAACCAGACGCCTCTGTACTCAAAGCCGACTGATTGCTTCTATCTCCAATTAATTTCGACTCATCGGACGTCATTGTATTCAAAGCCGACCGCTTTCCATTGGTTGCTGTTGTAGAACCAGACGTCTTTGTACTCAAAGCCGTCTGATTACTGTTCTCTCCAAAAAATGTTGATCCATTGGTCGTCTTTGTAGTCAAAGCCGGCCAATTTTTGTCTGCCAGCGACATCGTGGATGCCCTGGCAACAGATAGCCTTGTTACGAGCTAGTCTCACCTCAATTACTCGTCTCACATGGCACACGCGTAAACACTCGCTTGAGCTTGACAACACGTCTTTCTCACTCGACGGTTCGCGCGGAACTCCAGTAATGTACGTGTTCGTGAGTTATAGGCTAAATATGATGATTTTTGCAACCAATTCAGATTGTTGTAAGTATCTTTTACAAATTTTTCGTTGTACCGTGAACCAGGGTAACTTTGACCACTTTCATTGAGCACCGTGAACTTCTCATACTTTTCAATACAAAAACGGTCATTCTCTCCTCGGATTACATTTTCTGACCACGAATATTCCCTTGAACAGAAGATGAAAATTTTATAAAGTTATGTCGATGAACTTGGGATTTGTTGCCCTAATTTGAACAACGAATTTAAGCCGACTACTCCAGAGTGGCGAGAGTCAACCTGAGCCAGTGGCTCAAGTCTATCCCGAGCCACCAGACGACAATCAAAATAAGTAAAGGTTAAAAAGAATTTTTAAAAAACGCTTTTATTCACTGATCCAAACGGCGTGTCGGGGCTCGGCGTAGTGTATTAGAGATAGAATTTGAGAAACCGATAAAAAATGAAAAAGAATCGCGCAGAAAGGAATTGCACGGTACATAAGAAACTATGCGTATAACACTGGACAGCCTATAAGCCCTATGGGTGTCTCGTATTAGAATGTCACACACTCATCATTACGTGCAGCAGATACTGTAGTCAAGGACAACCTCCCCCCCCCCCCCCCCGCCCCACCGCGTACGACCGCTGACGCTCAATTGTCTACCCTCCCTACTCAATTGATTGAAGTCGTCAATCATGGGGTCCCTAAGCGAACGAGAAACAGGAAGCCAAAATCTTGTTCCAGAAATGGGGAAAAAATACCATGATCAGAACTATGGCCAAGGCGAAGTAGAATAAAAGCGTTTAAAGAAAAACAAGACAAATGACAGTATCAAGTTCAAATATGTGTTGAAAATGACAGCTAGTTTGATTACAGTCACCCCGGATGACCCAAAAAATGGCAAATTGTCGTTCAAATGGTCGTTGGAAGTGGCAGATGTGGTGGCCAGTCATCCCAAGGAAGCCAATAAATCATAAATTCTTGTTCAAACGGACGTTTTAAATGACTGTCGCACTTCACATCCTCCATCATATCATTTTAATTGTCCGAGTATTTTAACAATCGTGTCATTCAGGGAGACAGTAAATGTTGCATGGTGCAGTGATAACTGTAGCAAAAAGTGAGAATAAAAAGAGCTTTGAGGGTGGAAATACGTGGAGCAATCTTTCAGAGGAGTGGAAACGCGTTACCGAGCTTTTTTTCATAGTAATTAACGAGGAAACCAAGCCATCTACGACGGGAAAAGAACGAAAGCGACATACGAGACGCGTTTGCTTAGATATATATACATAGCTGTGAGGTGAGTGTGAGAGAGATAGGTACAGAGGGATAGAAGCGCGCTCGGAAACTCGTTAAAAAGCCACGGTAGCCTCGTAACCCCAATACACAACGCGGCAAAGCTTGGTGGTGTGGTGCGAGAGATAGAGTGATATACACATTTTCGCACGGCATTTAAAAGCCCCAGCTGTGGACGCAATGCACCAGAGGTGCAATTGAGATGCACGGCAAATATGATGCATGTTCTTTGGACCGCGTTGAAATATGTATGGCCGTGCAGTACTGGTAAAAGTTAACTTGACACAATTGCGGCTGTTTTTTGATGGTATACTAGCGCTGAGATTCAAGAGATACTTTCTCCCTTCCTCTGAGTTTTTCTGTCTTTCTCTTTTGTCCTTGATGGGAAATTCAGCTGTGTGGACGTTCACACTATTCTCAATATCTTGTATTCAGTTTCGAGAGTTTAGAAAGCAGTGATAATCAGTAAAGCTCAATCCGTGTTCTCAATTTTCAAAAGTTTCCAGAGAAGATATGGCCTTCTAGAAGTTATAATGGAAAAATTTTGTTACAGGACAAAATACACAAAGTGTTCACTTCTCAATAAATAAATTTGATAGAAAGAAGCTCAGATTTTGAATAAGAGTATACGTATCTGAGCAGCGAAAGAGCTACAAATATTCATCTCTTGCATGAGACTTCTGTGCACTATGACACTATATAGGATAAAGTTGCTTCTCCAACATTCAAGTAGAACTAAGAAATTATCTTGAAACGTTTGACACTGCAATAAGGAAGTATAGATTGGTGATTTCAATGGACTTCATAGGTTTGTTACATCTGCAAAGTCTTGCTCAAAGCTTGAAAGTTGTGTTGAAGATTGTGTTCTATTCACTTGCCTTTACCTTAGCTGATAGAGCCGAATTGCACCTCTAGTTTTCGTCTGCACTACGTGACTTGTTAGGCAACGAGAGAATTGAAGAGACGAGAAGATATATAGGAATGATTGATTCTCTATTCCCGATCAAAAGTAGATTGAATTGGACTTGATGGGTGGCAAAGTTATCCGGTTCCAGGTCTGGTGAAAAGTACTTTACATTTCATGAGCTCATCTTTGAACAGGAGCCTTAAAACGAGCTATATTTTACGCCAATCGGATGCTGAAATTTTAATTTCCCGGTTGGTCACTGGCTAAGATTGGTCCAAACGTATGCTCCCCGAGCTTCATGAAAAAATAATGACGAAAAAAGAATAAAAAATATGGCAAAGTTACCCTGGTTGACATTACTGTTAATTTCCTGTCTCACGATACAGCTGCTTCTGCAGCTTGGTGATGAAATGAAATTCACTTGGCCTGACGTCCACCGATTAGATGTTATGCGATGAATTTTTCATATTTCATTACGATTTCTGTTCTTTTTAGTATATTTCGTTTTGGACTTCATTCGTGTCATTCTCATTATTTTCGATTTCCTCCGTTCTTTCTCGCTAATGGAGTACTATCAATATGAAATTCATGACTGTACCGACAATGACATCGTTACCACTTCTAAAATGTGTGTGATGGTCATATAAGAATAAAAAAAACGATCAATCCGCATAATTGAGTCTATACAATTCATTTACAGCAGTGCAAATTGAATACTGTGAATTAATCAAATAATCGATATCTTAATAATAATAAGAAACGATATCTATCCAAAAAAAACATTTCAATTTCGACAAACTAACAAATTTCGACTCTCAATTGTTCAAAACCAAAATCATCCTCATGTTCAGATAAGATAAGATAAGATAACCTTTTACTCGCTTCATAGCAAAAGTTGACAAAATCGTACAATACTGATTTACTCTTGAAAATCAAAAGAAAAATCACATACAAAATCAGCATTGCGAGCTCAGATAATAATATCGATTAATATATAGATGAATATCTCCATTTGGTCTAGGTATATCACTTGTGTCATCGACACAATTCGTCAGTCTCGATCACAGGAATCGTGTCAACTTGTTAAAGCTAGAGATGACGTAAAATTGGAAATATTCTAGAGAAGACTCATAACATATACATGAACAAGGATACTCTGAAACATGAACATCACAGTAATGGAAAAATTAGTCTTGGAAGGAGAAGCCTCCTGACTACAGAGGAGCCCTTGAAGATTGAAAAATTGCCCCGTGTCCAAATTCATTTTTGCAGGAGGGAGTGTCATCAGATAGTCCTTCACTGCCCGTTTGAACAAAGAAATGTCTTTCACCTGCCGGACTCCATGAGGGAGAAACTCTCAAAGTAGAGCGCATTGACTTTGGAAGGATTTGAGTCCACAGTCAAGGCGAATTCGTGGAATTTTGAGTTCCTGAGCTCCTGCCTCTCCTGGCGGAGGGCGCTCGGATTGGTACCTGGTAAACATTGCAGCAAGGTAGCCAGGTTCTCCCAAGTGCACAGCCTTCTGCATTAAAAGTGCTGCGAAGTACATTATCCGCGAATCAGTACGCAACCAACCCAAGCGATCCCGATACGGGGTGATGTGTTCGCTCTTCCTAACGCCAAAGATGTATCTCACACATGAGTTGCTCAACCTCTGTACCCTTGTCTTTAGTTCGTCAGTGGCGTCAAGGTACACGACTATGCAGTAGTCCAGAAGTGGTTGAATAAGAGTCTCGACCAGTCGAATTCGGAGAACCTCGGTGGTGAACGCCCTCACGAACTGCAAACCATACAGGGCCCTGTTTTCTTACTCAGTGACTTGATAAATATGCGGTTTTCATGAAAATTCACTGTCTAGTGTAACACCGAGGCTCACGCCAGTGTCATTGAATGGGACAAACACTCCATCTTGTATCTTAACCCCCGCAGATCCATTCTCTTCAGATCCGCGATATTCCTTTCGGAGGGGAAGCGATTGCTTTGCTTTTGCCAGCATTGGAACGCAAGCCGGAGCTCTGATCCCACTCAGCAACAAGTCTTCCGATCACCCCTAGTCGAGATTTTCCGAGATGTTTGTTTGCTGGAGAGAATTTCAAATATAATTTTGAAAACACGGCTGACGACGTTATCGTCATCATAATACAAATCTTCTAATAAAACTCTTTTCGAGCTCTACGCCCGTGTTCGCAAAAATATGACACACACTCAGTTTGAATGAGAAATATTGATCCGTGAGTCAATCTTATCATCGAGCGGGAGCCCAACTTATCCACTGATGTTGTCGCCAGTCTCTTGTTTTCCATTCCGATTCGAACCCCCTACCAAAACACCGGTAATGACGTCACAATAAGGCAAAGACTTCAGTCGAGCTCGGAAAGTATTCCTTGATCCCAAGTGTGCATTCAATACTCTTCATCTGCATCATAAATAATGAATTACAATCAATGTTCAATTCATTATTCAAAATTAAGAATTTTCTCTCAAGCAATTTCCTTCGTCTGTGAAATTCCCAATTTTCTGTACAATCGAACCAATCTTCTTCAGAATTTGCTAATTCTGTCCAACAATTTATCGGTGACTTACTGACATATAATTATGGGCAAATTACGACAAATGGTGACCTGGAGCAAATCGCTTCAGATTCGTTGGGTCTCGTTGACGATTTCTTGTAATTCACGAAGATTACAAGAGGCTTACCACTATCTCGTGAAGAGATGCATTCTGCCGAGACCGTAGCCCCACTCCCACAATCTATGGGAGACTTGAGACAACCAATTGACACTGCGGCAAGACTCTTGAGGCATTTCCAGATAGTATACATAGTGGTCAGCTTACTTGAATCATACCCTAAGGTGGGCTACGGAAAAGATCAAAGCGACAGTTCAGGATGCGAGGAAGGGCGGAATTGCAAACATGAATTAGGAGAATTTAGTGGCCCTACACGAAGCGGAAACCATCAAGAATCTCGCCCGTCGGCTTCTTGGCCTGTTCCATGGCAAGGAGAACCACCATGCCATAGAGGCTGACGTGGAAGAGTATAAAGGAAATGCCATCACAAAACAGTTCCTAGACTGAAGAAAGAGAACAGACCACAGAATATTGCTTGTACAGATAGCGACAGCGATAGTGACAGCGATGACGACAGAGATAGGAGCAGCAACGTGCAACGCCGAGAAGACAGGAAATATACATTTTACCTACAGATCGAAGTTTTTTCAGTCTCAATCCTACGGTGTGTATTTTGTGTGTATTCTAGGACTCCAACGAGCAAGTAGACAAAACGGAACTCCTTTTTTGTACTATTGGCAGCTCCAGCTGGTGAAGCCAGATTTCAGGAAAGGAAGAAAATCAAAGATCATTTCCATTCGAAAAGGAAGGACTCGAAAACTGTAAAGAGACCAATGAATAAAGAACCGTACTAGGAGGGGGAATGCGAATCGGTGAAATTTGCAACGGTGTAGTGAAAGGTGATAGGATGCTGGCGCAGGTCATGCGTTCGTGCCCCCGTCTACATAAAAAAACCCGGAGATGCAAGCCAACGTTGAGAAGTATAGTAAAAAGTATGTAGGGTGTTTCCCAACAAGTATTTTGTGTCGGAACGAGCCAGGCTTCAGATGGCAAATTGTCGACTCCTCAGACAAAATTCCATCGAGTTTTTCACCTCATGACACGGGAAGCATTAGAAATCTCCAGGACTGATGAAAAAGGGCTCGAGTAAGAGAGGCCAACATGAGAAGTCGAATAATTTTCAAAGAATCGAAATAATCCTGTCCACGACCTTGTCCTTAAAAGGGAGACTTGAAAAACTCTGGAGGAAACCCTTGATGTACCCTGAGCAAGATCCTCCAGACTTCAAGCATCCAACAGACAAAACCAGAGTCGTTTTCAGTATTCTAAACGATTACTGCTGGTCAACTCAGATTCTAGCATGAAATAACGAGAGAATAGAGTGAGTGTGGGTAAGAAACCATCATTGTAAAATAAGGTAGAACTCGAGAATTATATGAAGATAAATCAACATTTTCGTACAATTTGAGCATCGTCTCTCGCATATATCACTTGGAAATGCAGTCCTGAATGAGAGTATGCTTCATTACACGGGGTCAATAAATATCCCTGCATAAGACGTGAGATGGGCCCAGACGTTTATTCGCTTGATAATGGCATTAGAAAGAACGAAGAGCATGCACCTTTGCTCGGGCGAACTGATGGAACGTTTCCTACTTTGGGCGAGAGAGAGAGAGAATGAATGAATGAATGATAACCTTTATTCGCCCAAGGGCAAAAATACAAAAATACAGTAGCATATGGAACATATGTCACTTATACATAATAAATACATTAAATTTGTAAAAATTTTTCGTTTTGGTTAAGGCTTTTCGAATTATCACAGAAAGTGAATAGTCATCTCGAGGCATCGTAAGATGCTAAGAGTCATGAAAAGAAAAAGAAGAAAAAGTCACGTTTTCATATATATATACATATATCAGTCTTAACAAAAAAGGTTGAGGAAAACAAAAAAGGTTGAGGAAAGCAAAAAAAGGTTGAGGAAAACAAAAAAGGTTGAGGAAACAAAAAAGGTTGAGGAAAGGGGATGTTGTGGATGACAATCTCGTTTAGATTCCAGGTTATTCATTGTTGCGGCAGGATCGCAACAGAGAGGGTGGTGGGGTTGCCTTGTACCCTTCCAAACACTGGCGGCGCAAAGCTGCACGCGCTGTGTGATCTGTGCAAGCTTTGCCTCTAAATTCTGACTCATGTATTCGTCAATGTCCGTATGTATGTAAGTATGAAAATGGTGACCGGAGTGGAGGGGCCACGGTAAGCCGAAAGGATAAAAAGCCTCACGCGCCGATGCCCTGGCACTCGGTTTAAATTCTCAGTCGTCACGATACGCACCCTTGTGTCTTAGACTAGAGATTCTATTGAGAAATTTTGTATTGATTTGTTACTTGAATTTTACTTGATTTGAAGTCTCAATATACAATAGTGTGAAACTTTTACTCTATTTTGATTTCAACCATACCCAGACTGTCTTCAGTCCGTAACACAGACCCAAAATTTATTAGCCCGTTCAGTGTGCCCGCGCTTCCCCAGGGATAATCGTTTTGTTGCTTCGCAAAACTATGGCGGAACTATTATGGTATGCATAAAAGTAAAGACTGCCCCTGAGATTCTGAATTATTATCCCTTTCAGCGGTCATGGGTTTTGCCAGGATAATCTGCTTGGACCGGGTTTTCCTTGGCATATATTTACGAAAGTACTTATATTATGTACATTGAGGAGGCATGAGCGCGTGGTGACGTATCAATACGGGGGCCCCGTGCTGAAGGCACAGGCCTCTCAAGCTCCTCGATACGCACTGACCGCAACACATGCATGTTTCGAGCTCACCGTCGTCCAAAGCGTGCCCTCGCGCACGCGCACCATGGTCGAGCGTCTGCTTCGCTGATGGTTTCTCGAAGATGCATTGTTTGTCACATGAATAACTATTCATTTTGGTCGGCTTGTCATATATTTCCCAACTTCAATATGTTCCTCGAGGTTTTATACGAGTCTATGAAATTTTTGGGATTTCTAGGGTTCTTCGTTAGAGATCTATGAATTTTTCTGCGTTCACTCCCATAAGAACGCGTGTATAAGAAGCCAATTTTCATAATTTTTTTCTCTCTCAAGTGATCCGCAACGCCCCTTTTCCCCGATGGTTATCAATTTGTTGCTCGTTCAAGTATATTTGAGAACTTTTTCGGCTCTCTGCTATTCTTCGTTTCTACTCGCTCATGACAGATAAGTGATCTTGGCACCGAAATTGTCAGCTACAAGAATTCCAGAAAAAGAACTCAATACTTTCAAAACTCCTCAATACGAATTCGCGCTTAGAAAAACTCCTCCAGCCTCCAATTTCCCAAGATTATTGATAAACATGCTGAAACCAAGCACTCCAGTACGTCCCTTTCACTGCACGTGGAAACATGTTCGTGGTATAGAAATACTCGTCTTGAAAAAAGAAAATACCCGTATCCTTGGAAATCTCTTGCTTTCTATTAGTTTTCCCACACTGAGAATTGTTTTCCACAAGCATGAAAGTCCAGACCACCAGCTGTCTTGTGTAAGTCATGCATGGACGTTGTGCAGGACAGCGAATGATCCGGACTTTCATGTTTATTGACAACAATTTCCCAGTGTGGAAAAACTAATAGAAAGCAAGAGACTTCCGAGAATACGGGTATTTTATTTTTTCAAGGCGAGTGTTTCTATACCACGAACATGTCTCCACGTGCAGTAGAAGATGCATACTGGGGTGCTTGGTTCCAGCAGTTTTGGTAGGAAGATAAATCATCGAGTCATATCGTTCTTTTTTCAATCAATTGCTTATAAAATTGGATTCGACAATTCTTCATGACGGCTACTAAATTGTGAGAAAGCTGGACTGATGCGAAAATTCTCATGCACTTTTTAATATTTACTTTCTCCAGTTGATGTTAACCTTGAAGCTAGAGAATAATTCTACTATAACCCTACAAAATTCTGACAAACGTGATCCCGCTTGCCAACTATATAATATGAATCAAACGAAGATGCCTCGATTGATTATTTCCTTGGATGAAATTGAACGGCCCAGAACCATGTAAATGACCGTTCGTACTCTTATCATCGTCTACTCCTCGTGAAAATCGGAAAACACTTTTTCGTTGCAAGCCATTTCGAAGTAGAATTTTTTGATCTTTCGGTGGAAATGTCGAAAGAAGTGAAAAAGAGTTAATTCTGAGTTATAGTCATTTCAAAACTTTATTGCTAGTTTTTGAGGTTATGGTGGCACAAATCCGAAAAAAATCGCCATCGGAAAGCTTTGGCAAAAATACGTCGGAAATTGTGTCATTGATTTTTCTCTACGCGGGGTCTACGGCCTCTACAGAAGGCTCAAAAATACACGTTTTACCCTCCAAAAAGCAATCCAGGACAGTTGACGTGAATCGCCCCAAACATGAGTTTCATTAAGGTTGTCGAAACGTTTCACCGATAAACCAACGTATCCGGATTATTTATTCGAAATCGGAAAGATGTGTCAGCAAGGGTCGTAGTCGGAGAGAGACTTTCAATCCCGTTTGAGAAGAATCCTCTATTTCTTAACTCATTGAGGTAGTACTAGCGGTACTAGAAATGTCGTTCAGAAAATTACGAAAGTCAGCACAGTTGTAGATTAGGGTCTCAAAGTGCTCCAGTTGAGGCCTGCTTCAGTTGAAATTTCAGAAGCCTTTACTACCGTGGAAAAAAGTTCTGAGCGTTTTTGTAAAAGTCGTTTTACACGAAATCTTATGGGAGATCAAGAGTACAGTGATATCTGACGTTCGGGTTCTCGTCATCATAGACACACAGAAGAAAGAATGCTTAAGGGGATGTAGTACTCTCTTGGGTTATGAGGCGGGCTCATACTAGTAGCTCATTCTAAGTGTAGATGGCGACACGTAGAATGAGCTTCTCAAATGTAGTTTTTTGTTGTTGGCAGCACTGATTTTCTCTCGGATTTTCTAGCGCGCGAGTAGACGACTTGGCTACTAGCTCGAACGATTCGAAAATACTCCAGATTTCGTCAAACCATAATGGATCCACCATTTATACCCCTGTATCCTATATATCCACGCTCTTAAACGTGGATGATTTGGAAATAAGACAGCATTTTCCCCAAAACGAGATGAATTCAAAGATTTATGTAAACGAAAAGGGTATACTCATTCTTCAACGAAAATGGGATTCCAAATCAGTGATTTAGGATTCCTCATCAAGAGCAGAAGATCCATCTACTGAAATTTGCCATCGATGCAAAAAAAATTTTTTTGCCATGAGTTCCAAAATTTATGTTCAGAAAAAAGAGTGAATCCAGCGCTTCCTTGGAAAGCAGGTTGATTGACCCAAACAGATCCTCCTTGAGATTCACCGTCTGTCAATTCCTAAATTCATGTTCAGAAACAAAAATAGATCCAGAGTTTCCTTGGGAAGCAGGCTGGTTCTCCCAAACAGATCCTTTTAGAGATTCACCATCCGTCAATTCCAAAATTCATGTTAAGAAACATGAATAGATCCAAAGCTCGCTTGGAAAGCAGGTTGATTCTCCCAAACAGATCCTCCTTGGTTGTACCATCCGTCAATTCCAAAATCCATGCCCAGAAACAAGGATAATTCCACAGCTTCATCGGGTCGCAGGTTGATTCACCCAAACAGATCCCTTTAGAGATTCAACATTCGCCAATTCTAAAATTCATGCCCAGAAACAAGGATGCATCCACAGCTCCATCGGATAGCAGGTTGATCCTCCCAAATAGATTGTCATCTCCATTCGTATTCATCAGCGTCAATGCAATTCACACATTGGAAAATACACATAAAAGCATGCAAATTCACATGCATAAAAAAAATCCAAGTTCGCACACCAAGTACTCACATGAGCCATTATTGAGAGGAAATAGGTTATTCCTTGGACAGCAGGTTGATCCTCCCATATAGATAGTCATCTGCATTCATGTTTATCAACATGAATTGAATTGTCTTATGTAGTAACACGGACATGCATCAAAAAGCATTCAATTTTACATGCATGAAAAGATATCCAAGTACGCACACCAAGTACTCACATGAATCATTATTAAGAGGAAATAGATTATTCCTTGGACAGCAGGTTGATCCTTCCATGTAAATAGTCATCTGCATTCATGTTCATCAACATGAATTGAGTTGTCTCATTTGATAACACGTACATTCATTAAAAAGCATTCAAATTTACATGCATGAAAAGATATCCGAGTTTACACACCAAGTACTCACATAAACAATTATTGAGAGGGAACCAATTATTCTATAGAACAGCTTCTAGAGGGCTGTTAGTTTTTGTCTCATGAACTTGAATTATCTTGTCTGGTTCAAGAATTTGGAATTGAAACTAACAATAAGTATAGTCTTGCGTTATCAAGAATCTGGGAAATTGAGGTGACAGATATTCAATTGACCCATAGTCTTTTTCAACAATATATAACATGTCGCTGCAATTGTCTGGTTATAAGAAAGCAAGCAAAATAGTTTCTTATCCATGATATCATTACAATATAAAAGATAATTCAGCTTATTTCTGAAAGTCTAAGGAACTGCTGATCACAATTAAAAATCCAACTCCATGATTCCTCGCCATGAGTACATGCTAATCATGCATCTTGGGAGCTGTGAAAATGAAAAATGGAGTTTTCTAAGAGTTCTAGGTGACTCAGGGGTGATGATTGAACAACTAGAGACCAATAACAAGGTCAGAAGCAATGTTCGAGGTTGATGCTACTTGCGGATTCTGAACCACGATATTCAGCAAGTCAACTACAATAACTTCTAGACAACTATTCTACTTCATTCCACTTGCATACAATATTCCATATTTATCACATCATTTTGAATCCAAAAACTCCTCCAAAATTTCTCTCAATGAATATTTGGGGGGATATCTAAGAACTGGCAACCGCAAATGCATGCACTAAGATGGGAAAAACATGATGTAATAAACCATCACTCACGCTACAAATACACAAACAACAGCGCTTTCTCTTGGTCTCACTAGCTTCCAAAAGATATCGCACTCCTCCGTCATGATAATTTTTTTTATGGTCTAGGACCAAATTTTTGTTATTTCAGAGAATAACAAAGCCGTGTCAAAGGAGGAAGCCACGGTAGTAGCCCAGGTGCATCCCATCCCACCCGTAGGATGCGAGCATTTGCGATTGTGCAGTAGCACACTCAGCACAGCACAAAACACTCATAGCTGTCACACTTTCACACGACCCGGACACTCTCATCTCCACCAGGAAGCCACGATTTCCTCGCAAAACGCCGACTACGAGGATTTGTGGTATACCGAAAAAAGCAAGCATGCGAGCAACAGCACACAACAGCACGCGCTTTGCGAACGTCTGCTAGCAGCCGACATCAAAACAAGAGACCACGTCAACGCTGCCAACTTATAAAATGCAGTTCTCGACTTCGCGATACAGAATCTTACTCGCATTACCCCAAACTCGTATTTATAGAACTACGGCTCCAAAACTTATCGAATCAATCCCAAATTTTTCACAGAGTTAGAAGATCCCCGTAGGATTGGTGGAAAGTCCCTCGTGGGGTGATCCAGCTCACAGGAATCCTATACTGTTAGTATAATAGTAGCCTAACCTCAAAGAGTTTCGACATTCGAGACAGTTTTTGACTGACACAGATCTTTTCCAAGGAAATCACTGACTTTCCACCATTTTCACGAGAATCTTCTAACTCTGTGGAAAATTTGGAATCGATTCGATGGATTTTAGAGCCGTAGTTCTTTAAATACGATTTTCGGGTAATTTAGCAGACGAATTTCGGCCGGTATACGCCATCCCCTTAAAAATCACTTAGCAACAATCAGATTGATGATTCAGTGCCTGTGAAGAGACATTTAAAGACAAATGTAGCCTCTTTTGGCCGTCCCGGGGTTATACTGTCGTCTGCTGCGTGCACTCACTATACCTATATCGCGGGCGGAAGGGAGTCAGGCGCGAGTATATTCCGCACTTGACTTATCCAGTACCGCTAGTACTACCTTGATATCCATTAAGTATTCGACGTTTCTCCATACAGATCCTATGGATCCAAGAGTGAATGGTGTCAATGGAGAAAATGTTAATGGTCACAATCAGCACGGAGAGAACAATGATATGCCTCTCTTGGAGCCTGAAGAGCTTGAGGTGATACGGCTACATGCTGAAGATATGAGGGCATCGATCAGAGACGGGTCGTGTAAGTTATGTGCGCGCGGTAATTTTCAAAACCATACATGAACAATCACATTCATAGATGGATATAGCATGCTGTTGGACAGATTCCCCAACTTAAGAGCCGCCAAGCAGTTCTTGCTTCATTCGTTTTACAGGAATCCAAACCGGCGGAACTTCGAAAGATTAAGCCGACGACTAAGGAGAAGGGGTATAAGAATCACCCCTGAATTAATCAAGGTCAGCTACAAAGATATCCGAAATAGCATCATTTATCTCCTTCCCCTTTTTTGGAGAGAGAGAGAGAGAAAGAGAGGGAAGTGAGGCGCCTCGAAGCAGGCGAATCACAGTGAGTATGCCAAATCGAACAGAAGAGGTCCAAATTGTTCCAGAAGGAACATGATGCTCTGAAGAGGGAAGGAAGAAGAAAGAAGAGAGAAGAAAGAAGATCGAAGAAAGAAGAATGAAGAGCAGGAAGAAGACCATGGAAGGAGGAACAAGACCTGCGAGTCGTGAGAAGAGAGACGCTCGATCCTGAGCGCGAGACGCCGCCGGCCCTGAAGTAATGCTCACACGGTGCCGGGGCCGGATTGGTGAGTTGGTGGATCTCTCCCTTGTCCGATGGCCGGCGCCAACGGAGAAGGGAGAGGGTTTACCCGGTTCGGATGGCCGTATCGATGCGGATTCCAGCCCGGGACCGTTAGGGAGGTGCTGGCCAGCCGTGTTTGGCTGACCGGTGCCTCTCCTTCGTACGTTGCAGCGTATTCGCCCTACAACCACCAAAAAAAAAAAAAAAAAAAGAGAGAGAGAGAGAGAGAGAGAGAAAGGTGACCGGTACTCGAAGATGCTATTGATGCGACGACTATTGGGTTACAGTCCTGCAGGAGAGCGGGGGCATCTCTGCAACGCAGTTTTTTTTGGTACGCCGGGGAGGGGAAATCTTCATAGACACCCACAAGAGTGTGGGTAGTGTTGGATTCACACGAGAATTCTCGGGCACCTACCGACTAAAACCCCTCCCCGGAAGGCGCCAACCCAAAGGCTATAGTCCTAGAAGGAGGGAGGAAGGAACACAGAGTAGAGAAAAGAGGAAAGGTACAGGGAGCTTGCGAGGAAGCAGCAGCCCTAAAGTGGTCCAAGATGCCGCTCAGACAGTAGAGTGACTGCCGGAGCTGCAACAACAAGCTCGACCAGCGGTAATACCACCTCTTATTATACCGGTCGCGCTCCCACCTCCCCAGTCACCAGTGCCTGATGTGGAACAAGTCATTGAGCGAATCACCAATGATAGTCGTGTACGGCGAACGATGTTTCGGTTGAGTCGAGAGGAACGAAGATCGGAAGAATGGCAATTCCACTTGGATGAGAGGCAAAGATTACAGGGCTCATACGCACCGAGGCGAACGAGGTGGTTAAAGCACACACATGGGTGCTGGGGCTGAAGACTGGGGGCGGGAGAGTTGTCGTGTGTTCCCGAGATACTATGATCTCCCTTGCCGGAGGATTGGGGCCTGGGAGTGCCTCTGTCTCCCAGATCAACTTAGAATCTTCCTTGCCATTAACTGGGACCGGGGAGTCGTTATTCTCCCAAGATTCGGATATCTCCTTTGCGGGGTGCAATCTAGCCGCTAGTCAGCCGTATTGTTTGCGATGGGTTACTACTCCTCTTGTGAGCTGTCTGGGTAGCCATCTGGTGACAGTGCAGTGAAATGCTGTGCTCGAGTGCCAAGGGGTGATGATCACAATAACTCTGTCAGCGCTCTGAGACTGTCAGAAGGCCCTATCGTAGGCACTCGTCACATTTGTAACGGTAGAAAACCATTCGCTTGGGCCATGAGCTTGTCGCGGTTGTTTCGATCTGCTGCGACTGCAACTGACGTGGGTACTTCTTTCGTATGCGCAAATATCCCTTACTGTAAGCAACTATGCGTATTAGTTGTCCCTTGGTTATCACAGCTACATTTTACGTGGTTTTGGAATTACTTACATGCAGTTTTGTGAAAATTCTTGGAAATTTCATACACTTCTGATAAGTTTTGAGTCCTTCCAATTTGTTGGGAGGTGAGGATCAATATCGAATTTTCATACGCTAAAGCTTCATTTTAGGCATCAAGAATAAATTCCTCGACATTGAATTCAATCTGGTCCAATTTTTTGCAGAAATGCTCGTTGAGCACCAGATGAAGTTGGATGTCAGTATGCGCATACTCTAGTGAGATGCAATGGGTGATATGCAATCCGTATCTCTTGTACATACTGTATCCCTTACATGGCATTCTTTCGAGCTCGGAAATTGAGCCATTCGAGATCCTTCCCATGGATGCAATGTTCCACCATATGCGATGTTCTTTGTTCTCCTTCCAGAAGATATCTACCACGCATAATAAAGTATGTCCAAATACTCCAGTCTGACGGCAAACTGTGGAAATTACATAAATTTTTTAAAAGATACATAGATTTCTTTTCGTCCCTAGATGAATTCTACCCTTGGGCGCATGATTACATATGAGGAAATCCCAGAAACTTTTGACTTCTGCTGTCACTCCTCGATCATTTGGGCTGTACGACGTCTCATGAGGCCTAACCAGTCAGATTTTCTTCGTTCAGATGTCTTGAAAGTGTCACCAAATTTGGGATCGATTAATGGATGCGGATAGATCCTAGAGAAGGTCATGTGCGAGAAAACACCCGAAAATCGAGGAATTGACGTGTCACTCGGACCGACTCTCAAAATTCGTTGAGCTCCCACGGTTCTAGCGTACCACGGCAGGCTCTGTAACTTTGCAGGCATATTTCTAATGTCCCAGAGTTGTGATTTTTCTTTCAGTGGGAGATGTACATCGATGTACTGAGCCGTGACAGGCATTGGACGGTCTTTCACTCCGTTTCGATAAGGAATCATTATTCCTGTTCTTGAGCTCATACACTTTTTAGCGCATTCTACAGGGACTGTGCGATGAACCTATTGTCTTACTCACGCGAAAACAAAGAAATCGACCTATTGCAGATCTATGTACATCAATGGGGAAATCAAGGAATTGCGTTCAACCGGAATGAAATTAGTGTTACTCGTGGTATATTTACGCCGTTCTCGGCGATGTACACTTGCTGCAATCAACGGACGGACTCCTTAATACCGAGAAATAGTAGGTGATAGTATCAGAAAACCATATCCACTTCGCTACGGTGCTCAGACTCTGGCGCGTTCGAGAGTGCCATCTGTTTGAATGGGGACAATTGACAATTTTATATAGACGAAATCGTCTCGGAATGTTCTATCAAATCTTTCGAAGGGTTCAGGGACATTCCAGATTGGTATGAAAATGACTAGGATCGTATTTGATGTTTGTATTTGTCACTCTCCACGAAGAAAAAATTTTTCCCGAGGCACTTCAATATTTAGTGTATTTTTGCCACCTTCCAATAGATCACAAGCCTCCATCATTACTATTGTGCAATTCTTATCATGCATTCTGAAAGTTAAGACTCTTTCATGTCCATTCAAGTTTTCTAAGAAAGCCTCCAATTCTTACCCAAACAATGAAAATTCAGAAACGAATTTTCCAAAAAGTACTCGCTTAAGACTATGTTCTGTAAGTCGTTTAGCGATTTTTTTGAGATGACCCACATGGAAGATTATGTTTTCGGAGCCTTCAAAGAAGGAGTATAAAAAATTTCAGACATGTACACAGCTTTTTTCTATAATTTCACTTTTAGAGGCCAAAAGTCAAAAGTTTCTGGGATTTCCTCATATACGTCTATTCCTCGTTTACACCGAGGAACAAAATGTTAGGGTCAGAAGGTCGACTCAAATGGATCATAATTTTTCCATTATAAGTTCTGGAAGGCCATATCTTCACATATAGAGACCGAACGAACTCGAGTTTCAATTGGCTTACGATCGGCTTCATTTTTCCCAAATTGCAGAAAACTGGCCTTGTTGCTTATTTCGTAAACTGAAGGCTTTGGTGATATCTCGTTTCATCGGATATGAGCGTAATTATATACTATGATTTCTTGCACATTTCGACCTGCTAAATGCTAATCTCATAATTTTTGAGGGTTCGAATATTTCCGTTGCAAGCGACAAGCTGAATTTTCGAGATTATCTCAATTTTACAGTAAACCTTGATGTTACTCACTAAATGGCCCAGAGACATACTCTTTGAACTCACGATAGCGCATTCTTTTTTTCACACTCACGTTGAGGGAAAGTTATTTACAGTAGTTCAAAAGTAGACGGATAGACTGGTTTTATTCCAAAAATGGCTTTGAGTGCCTTCCATTTCCTGGTCCTCAATGCGTCAAATCTCGAGTTTTTGGGATCTCGTGCTTCTGAAACTATAATAATAAATCTTTCAACGATGCTGAATCTTGCCTTGGGTGTTTATGTTTTTTAATAGCCTTCGGAGAATGATTCATAAATTTCCCGTACATTTGATAAATTTACGGGAATAACAATTTATAAATTCATACGTATATGATGAAACTTGTTCTAAACACGATCCCTGGTAAAAATGTGACGTTTTTCTGGCCACCTATAGCCAATAGCAATACGAGTTGGCCAGTTATACGCCAAAAAAAGGTTCACTATTTTCACCAAGATTTGATCATGTCTCAACTATACATCAAAGAATTTGAAAATGATCAAGGCATACGTCTCCGGGACCACAGATATTATATTACGATAACTAGGATCGGTTTTAGTGGCTTGTGATTCGACCGATCATGGGCATACTTCATATGGTCTCGGTGAGTGTTTGTACAACCACTAGTCCCACAAACATCCGTCTTGTAAATTAAGCGTCCCACTTAGGGCCACTTCTAAAAATTGACATACTGTTTCTGCCTCAACGATACTCTCCTGGATCACCAATACCACAGCCATATACTGCCGTCCAAATATAAAAAGGCCGTAACTGCACCCTTGGTCGAAATCGAGATATTGATATGGTTGGATACCTTGGGAAATGTTGCATCTTGATGTCTAATTCAAAAAATTCTCCAAAAATTTGAAGTGACCGAAAAGTCAGCTCGAAACTGAAGAATTGTATGTCCGGCAATGCGAAGTCGCAAAGTCTTTTGCGATTTTCTCAATTTCAACTCAGCTGCAGTTACGGCCTTTTTATATTTGGACGGCAGTATATCCCACGAGCGTCGAGTAAGAACAAGCCTCAATCAATTAGACATAAAAATATCTAGTCTGTAGAATTAACCACGCGCGAGGTTGAATCAGCAACCACGTACTATCGGTTCACCACACATGCTCCCTTGTCCATTTCAATGCTTCATCAGAGCTACAAATCTAGTGTTATCACGTACACCGGTCGGCAACCAAACCAAACCACATGGTTCTCCCTCACCTCTAAAAAAAAAGCTTTGTGGATGAATTCTTCAGACCCTCTGATTCATCACGCTCACGCTTGATATTTATACCGCACTCACTCGTGAAAAAAATCCCCAAAGCTCATCGTATGGGTAATCTCCAACGAACATGCTACCACGAGCTTGCACCCCTTCTTTCCTCACAGAAATGAAAAACGTGACCACTCGCAAAACGGAAAACTGAAAAATAATCCGTTGCTCGACATTCATCACACGCACCCGAGGATTCAAAATATAAATTAAAAAAGAGAAGCTCACAGGGTGTTTTAACTAGCTGTTATGAAAAAAGCTACGTGTACAATCATAGCAAACATATCACATCCCCGTAATTTCCCCTTCGAGATTTCTTATAAATCTTGACATACCTGATTTACCGGGTTGGTCTCAACAACAGCGATATCACGAACATCGGAGTCTATATTATGGTCTCTGTGCTGGATTAGCGCGAGAAACTGCATCGCTGCTGCTGCCCACGACAAAGTTCTTTGTGAAATAACCATTCGGGAGAAGCTCGAGAGGCAAACCCTGAAATACACAGACACAAAGTCTCGCTTTGGTGCATTCGATGATTAACGGTGGCACGGGCTAGCTTTTCGGACTATAGTGTAACTCGAGTATATATAAGGTTCTGGTGCGGGTATTTGGGCTTTTGGTTTGTGCCTTTTTCGAGGGTTCCTATATGTTCAACTATACGAGTTTCGCTGAGCTTTAATGTACTACTGCTTCTGCTGCTGCTGTTTCGCGAGTTTCGCAATTGGACTCGTATAGCCCCATACTCTGCTGAGACTATTGTCCGATGGCTTGAAACTGGTTATGTACAGAGTTAGAAAGGGGCGGGAGGGGGAGGGGTAAGGGCTCTAGATGGGGTTGTTAATCTTTGGTGTATGTGGAGAGATGTGTGGGGTGTGTAGGGGTGATGAAAGCGTTGAAGCCGTTTACCTTTTGAGAAATTTGTGGGTTGGTGTGGTTGAGTATGGATGTGCTACAGATTGGTGAATGAAATTTTCGTCTGAATTAAGAGTCCATTTTGTATATGATTCAGTAGTAAGTGGGTGCTGTAATTTCTGGATATAACTCAATTTACTCAGACCAATATTGGATTGCCACCACAGCAAAATGTTTCTATTATTGCATCAATCTGACACGAATAACCTAAGAAATCTTTTTTGATTATAATCATCCTTTTACCGTTGTCATTTCGTGCGAAAAATTGGTAGCTTTTGTGGCAAAATAGTCGTAATGTGACTGTGACCTCGTTAAGTATCGGAGCCATTGAAATATAAGTGTTGTATTTATTAATTCTGGCAGTACTACCTGATCGCCAAACCCTTCTGATGGATTGATGCTTGTGCAAAATGGTTATTGTTCTCTGGCAAAATACCATTTTGATTGCACGGCAGAATGCATGAACGTACGACCAACATTTTTTTCCTCAGTCAACGCGAAACGAAAAAAAAATATAATTCACAACGACAACAGCCCCCTCGAGCCCGCTGGAAAGAATATTTGTGCAATAACGAAGCGGTAAAAGCAAGTGGATACGAGGTAGAGATAGCTGAAGTTTGAATTAACTTCTAGTGCTCATATTATAATTCCCACGAGACGCAGAGCTTGCGCTAGTTATTTTTGCCAAATTTTTGTCGATGACCACAGTTTGTGAGGATCGATGGCCATTTACGGGTCTCGAATATATTGGCCAGCCTGATTTACACATATTCGTGAAGATGCCAAACGTGAATTGGTATGGTTGCTCAAAAGAGGCTGACGATGGCCAATGATGATGCGTGAACACTCCCATCAGATTATTGTAGATGGCAGCGTGATTGATTAAGAAGTACTGCATTATAGTTCATATATTCCAAGATTTAAACTTTCACTTATTTTTTCTCGCATATGTGAGATAAAACCCTCCAAACTGCGTCAAATTTGCATGAAAGTCCAACAGTCACTTTCATTTCTCTTCTTGGAGAGCATTTTTTAGCCGATAACTGGCCGAGTCGCATTGATACTGGCCATAGGTGGCAAAAAAATCGCTCCATTCCTACCAGACTTTGAGTATTTTCGAATAGATAGTAAACGTATTCTGTTTTGACTCATTGAAGAATGAACTGTCATACGAGCAATATTCCAGTGAGCGAGTTCAATTTCCGTTAAAAGATCTACGCGGAGTAAACGAGGCACTCCGGAGTGAAAAATATTTGTAATAGTGAAGGTTTCGACCAGTTTCCGAATCACGAGATACTCAAATTTGGCGGATTTTTACCTTGGATATCTCACATAGAGGGTCAACACTAATTACTTGAATTTTTTTCATATGCCCAATTGTATTCGAGCGACTTTATAAAAAGTATTTGCCACTTGCTGGCATTCATTTCTCTCGTAAAACTTTGGAGGAATCGAATTTTTCGATACGAATGGCTTGTGCTTTGAAAGGCGATCAAATTATCTGGAATTCTATTTGAAATCGACTCACTAAATATAAAAATCACATAAATTTTTTCGATCACTTGGGGCACAAAAGCTCCTAGAGATTGAAATAAATTCCATCGATGAATGGCGATGAGAATCTGAAACAGGAAAAAATTGAGCTATTAATGTTTATCGGGAATCAATTATTTGAATAATATGACAAAAAGTTCATGATGAAAATGGACAATGAAAAAATTTCACACGTTGAAGTCGATTGAAAAATTGTGTCCATCCCAAGACTTTTGTATCGCGACATTTTCACACTGTTTAAGATGAGATTGAGAGTAGATCTGACTTCCACCATCTTCAAAAATCTGTCGAATCATCCCACCCCAGACGATAAACTGCAGACATTATCAGCTCCGATGTCGATCCATCGCTAACCCTTCATCCGTTAATGAAATGAAACATCGAACGAGTCCTTACGACCAGAAAGAAACGTCTCAAACGATAAAATAGTAGATACGTACCCAATAAAGCTCAGTGAGCAGATTTCGCCCTTTCTTCCATCTCACGCAGAACTCGATTCTAAAATTTTATTTCTCGCGATTCCGAGGCATTATTGTCGCAGCAATAAAAGTCTCTCGCGTCCACATTTCACTCTTCTATAACAATGGGACGACGCGACGTACCGTAAAGTTTCAATAGTTTCCCTAGCATACAGCAAACTTTACGCCAATTCGTATTTGAATTTGAAACTATAAATCCTAGGGTCTAGTGTCCCTATGCATGCATGAGATGCCCATACATACGTGATTCGATCAATTTCCAATTTTACCTCCAACAGTGATGCAAAATAGTGTATCGGCCGTTATATCGAACATCCGTGACTCATCGGTTATCCATCGTTTTCAACATCATTTTATTTCTACCCATACTCGCATCGTTATCGCGTAAACTTTGTCGCATTTACTACGAAAGTAACTGATGATTTGATATATTGCGGGAGGGAAGACTTTCTTTTGCTGGATGCTTTTTGCTTCTTTTGTATGAGCATCCAATCCGTCTATTTTTATTGCAAATCCTTTGAATTCTGTGGTGGCCCATCGCGATTATAATAATGCGAGCAGTTGATTTTAGGGGTGGAAGAAGGGAAGAAGAAGAAGAAGATTTGAGGGGAAGAAACGTTTTATGGAAAGAGGGCTGGATGTTGTGAGAAAATGCATTGATGCGCATTCGAGAAGATTGAAATTAATGATTCTTGGGGATTATGGATTGTACCGTTCGCGGTGTTTTATTCAGCAAAAATTATGGTCTGTGCCATTTAGATTTTCCAAGCCCGCATTGGAGTCTTTGTATCCGTTTGCGAAGTTGAAATGTTGGAGGCTTTCGCAGATCCCATTGTTGGGTGAGGAGAATTCCTGTGCTATAAAGTGCGATTTTTTTACCGGGAAATTCACTATCTGTTGAGGTTTTAGTAGAAACTAGGAATTTGCTACTGGAGATGTCATTCTTTCAAATCTTCCATCTATCATACCCATTTCTCGATGTGATTTTGAATATTGATTCAATCAAATACGTTTTCCAAGATTCATCCTCATTTTAAACTCCTTTTTATGTTTCAGGTGAGTGGGAAGTTCCAATGCAGTGGCATCATTTGGTCACTTGATCAAAGTCATACTTTCTGATTGAAGAATCGTAAGTTGGTCAACTCTTTACTGCCCAAATTTTTTTTCAGTTCAACAGAAAAATATCCAATACCTTCTTCCAGACAAATGATTTCCGCGAATAAAGGGAATGTACAAGGACTGGGTCAACAATTGAAAGTTTCTTAGACCAAACTAAAGGATAAAACGTGTTATCAACTTGGCACATAATTATGAAAATCATATCGATGATTTGTAGTTTACCAAGTGGTACACAAGAGTCTCTGAATTTTTTTAGAAAATTGTATCCACCCATCTGTCGATTTCGAAATCTCATGACCAACTAGGCTCACGCTTCTGGAGTACAAAGATCATTGTCATTCAATTAGCTATATTAATCACGTGCAAACCGGAGCTCGATAATAGATTACTTCATCACTTATGCTTGTAGTAGAAACGATAAACAGATTGATCAATTTTGACAGGCCATACCCTCGATATTTCAAATTTAAGATCACAAATGTGGATAATTCTCACGACTCGTTAACATTCTGGGTACCCGGGCCTAAGCGCGTTTCTTGCAATTATACCTCAGCAAAAAAAATCCCCAGGCATAGTTCTTAATGTGTACAACTTAGAACGAGTGGTACTTGGCCCTATAGATATCGCGGGATTGGACCAAAAAAAATGTATAATACCCGATTTTCATCATTTGCGTGGGGGGAGCGTCACGTGATTTTGGCTTTCCCAGCTTCACTCCCAAAAGACCTCATCTCTAAAGATGTTCTAAGGCATGCAGATATATTCATCAGGATGTATACTATCCTATTTCCATCGTTGTAGACGCGTGCTTGTCGATGGGTGGAGTAGATGCTCGGTTTCGACGAATTTTTTTATTTGCCTATCAATGCCGCAATACTCAAAAGATCCAAACTTATTTTTCCATTGACAAAATATGTAAATTCAGGTCTGAATCTCACGAACAGGATGCCACGACCCAAATGAGCGTGCCTACCCTGAGATTGAAATGATAAATTGCTGAAGAGATGAACTTTGTCGCGAGAACAGGTTGCAAAAAGCACTACTATCTGAAGCACGTCGGCAAATTGAATGGTAGCTTTATATTTCTTCTGGATAACTTCATAGAGAATCATATTGAATGATGTAAGAAAGTCTGTCTAATCGATTTTGGCCTTCTGAGCTTACGAAATCATTTTCATTGCACATTTGAAGCAAAATTCGGAGAGATGAGTCCTTCCTTGCTTGCTGAGAACTCACCTATGCACTCCCAAAGTATTCTTTGATTAATTTTGGTTGTGAAATGATCATTTCCTCGAGTTTTTGACGTCAACAAAGGTTTTCAAAATATCCATAATCTCACTTTGATTATGTGAGCGAGTCAACTTTACGTGAACTTGGGAGGCTTGTCAAATGGACTAAAAATATTCATTAACGACCAATGGAATCGCATTTTGATGGTATTTCCCGAGAGAAAAAATAAGTCTTGTTGTAAGTCTTGCAAAAGTCTTGCAAAAGTCTTGCAGAAAGTCTTGCATAGGAGACTCAACAAGACTTTAAAGCCTTGCAGAAAGTCTTGCAAAAATTCTTTGTATAGTTAATTATACCAAAATATGAGAATAAATGGCTAAGCTTACTGCTATGTGTGGTTGATCAAAATCAGTCCTACGTTGCAAGATGATGGCCTCACACTGACTACAATTCCTACCAGGCTGACCATTATCTTGTTATGCAAGACCGATTTCGATCAATCATACATAGCAGTAAGCTCAGCTATCCATTCTTATATTTTAGTATGAGAAACTATGCAAAGAATTCTTGCAAGAATTCCTGCAAGACTTTCCCCCAGACTTTAAGTCTTGTTGAGTCTCCTATACAAGACTTTCTGCAAGACTTTTGCAAAACTTCTGCAAGACTTTCAACAAGGCTCATTTTTTTTCTCAGGTTGTGTCAACTTTTCAATAGAATATTGATCAAAGCCTTGGAATCGGTCTCCTCAACTCTTTGTCTTAAAGTTCAGAATAATCGGTTTCGACCGTAAAGGACCAGAATGTCTTTTCTATTCCCCAGAAAAGCTCATCGAAAAAAATGATGCTTTCAACATTTTTTTCACTATTCTAACCATAAACAACCACCCGAACCATCACTAGGGTATGTACCACGAGATCCAAATTTAAAGCATTCGGTAGGCGGAATGTTAACGAGTCATGAGAAACACACATGTACCTGATTGAAATTGTGATTCAAGCATCACGAAAGTCTCAGAATCTACCAGTTGATTATAAATTCCCCATCAACAATTTCTCAAAAAATGTTCGCCAACCCACTACCACTGTTTGCCTCTGCTTTCAAAACTATCGTCAGCTCCCAGAGAATACAGCAGAGAACGTTTGCCGAATATCAACGAGCATCGATTATGTGCCCAATCCACAAAGTTCCCATAATTTCATAGGTACTCTCAATCTGACCGGAGTGAATATTTTTCATGCAGTTTCTATACGGATTATATATAACAGACTGATATACAATTCGTACATATTTTTACTAATATAGAAAGTGTATATGGCCTCAGTATGGAATTGTTTGACGTATAAAATCACCGTCCAAAGAAGATTTTTTGCGTTTTTGAACGATTCTGAGCACGATTTTTTGGTTGCTATTCCACCTGAGGGGCAAATTTGCGCGGTAGAAATATTCAAGCAAAACTACCGACACCCGTAGAATTTTGGGAAAATTGCCCTCACCACACTTGCTTACCGTTGACTCATCACCTGACTCGCGTGGCCGAAGTCGGACTTTTACCCTCATACATCCTCTGTTGGGGAGGTCGTGGAGAAGAATTTTAGCAAATTTTTTTGTCCATCACAAAGCCCTTGTCTTCCCTTGCACACGACCAATTGACGACTGCTTCATCCAAGAGCTTCATCAAACCCAACATCGAGACTGCCTTGCAGAAATTCTGCACAGAATTCAGCTCGAACGGATGGATCCACGGTTGAAAATAGGATGCACCGCGTCGTAGAGGCCATCCACAATAGTAAACGGCGTAGTCGACGGGGCTCGTCGATCGATTATTGAAAGCTCCGTGATTGACACGCGTGTAATGGATTGCGATAAAGTGTGGGTTAAAATTTTCCTCAGAGGAACACAATGATTTACAAAGGATTGATTCTAGTGTACAGAACTTGAATGGTCATCATTGATGAAGCGCGCATAGGAGATTCAAATATCGAGGTCTCAAAGAACAACAAACTTTGCAGGTTAAGCCGACATCGAGGTATCACCTCAAATACATTTAAAGCTATTTTCCACGATGGAAAATACTCATCTGAAGTCTCGGTTTTCACAAGCTGCCGTATTAGGTGGTCCACTTTCCAGCTGTCGCAGAGATTTTTCAGCGAAAAATAGGTGAAGATACTTGCAGTGATGTTGACAAATTTTTCCGTTTGCGAGCATCGACCTATTGAGGGGGGGGGGGGGGGGGGGCATGGCCCAGAAAAGAAAATGGTCAAAATTTGACAACGCCATTAGGATTATCTTGAGGATATACCTTCAAGTATGAGCCTTCAGCTACCCACCAATTGCAAGGCCTATCTTGAAAATCAGGGCTGCACCTTCTCCTCAACATTTCATCAATGTACGTCGTCCTTAGTCGAGTCTAATCTTGTTTTTCATTCAGTTTTATGATTGAATAGAAGGAATTCCAGACTCTACACTTGCACATGAGAAGTTTGCATGGATCGAAGCTTATGTTCGATCGGAATCGCCATTTTTTGGAGAATGGCTAGGGTGTGGAGTGCTCCTCCAGACCGCATAGGGTACTTTGTTGCAGAGTACTCCTCGTATCGAGATTGGAAATCTGGTAAAGAGGGATTTCCGTACAGGAATCTTATGGTATGAAGTCCTTTGGTCGCGTGTAAGGAGTACTTATTATGTTGAGATTAGTTGGTGTAGAGCTCTCGTTATGCAGTATGTTGTGTAATATTTGTGTCGAGATAAGAGGTTGAAGGTCTTGGCAAGTCCTGAAGAACTACAACACTGTACTTGTGGTGGATTCCAATTGAAATCGGCCGAGTATTGCCACTCATCTCATGTGGCAGCCATATTGAGTTGGCGCGCGGTTCCGGTCCCTATGCCCAGGGGCATCCATTTCAGCCAATTGAATCTGATCACTAATCTATCTACTCGACCACGTGAATCGGCAAATCATGTTCAATGTTGCGACTCTTGGATTAGAGAGATTAGAGTCTTGCTTAAAGTTCTGTCAAGTAATTTGTCTTTGGAGTTCCCTTTTCGCATTACGTAACGCGGTAGAAGCAAAAAAGTATCTTTCTCGTGTAGGTTTGAGCATGCAAATACAGGGGCGTATTGTTCTCACGGCGGATCGGAGAAGTGGAAAAGTGTTAGGAGCCTGATCATGAAAGATACCAATGGGATGTGGCTCGGGCATATATCTGGAGCATTCCACAACAAGGACTTTAATCATCGTTGGGGATTTTCGAAATAGTCACCATTTTGGTAGTTTTACTTTCATGCGTTTCAATTCGTGGAATTTTGCTCTCTCAATCGCTCCACATTCCCACTCTTGGCTCACGATACTGCTCAAAAATGAGAGAGCTATAAGTATTCCTACGCTAATTTGTCCAAGTTTCCAGACTATGTGGTCAGGATTCAGCAGAGGTGTAACTCGGGTGTTGGACTGCCGTGGTAGAAAAGCGAGACGTAGCTGGGAGGAATACTCGATTCCCATCAATAATCTCTCAGTACGAATAAATCTTTCCTCTGAATGTCACTGAGTTTTTGTCGGGTTCGGGGATTATTTCTGGCTCCGAGTGCATGTCACATGTGATGGAGAGAAAGTGCAAAGCATACCTAGGTGTGTCTCACACTTGCGAGTTAGGCGGGCTATTTTATTTCCTGAATTTTTCGATACATTGGCTATGTTATTGAACTTTCACTCCTATGAGCTCAATCAAACATTGTATTGTGTCTCGCTTCGGTCAACAGACAAACTGTCCTAGTGCCCAAAATGGGCTACCGCGCTCAGTACGGAAATATATTTTTTCCGGCCAAAGTGCCATTTCATCACATAATGGATATTCATATCCTATTGACGTAAAATTTCGCTTGCGAAGACATTCGAAATGAAGAGGGTGAAAGTAGGATGAGTCGCTCCAGATTGAGCCTCTATGAGAAAAATCCATGAAGTGACTCGAACTTGTCTTTGGGGGGATGCTGCATGGAGGCATTATCGCTCAACTGTCGGATGCACAGAATACTTATCCATCGCAATATCGTCTGAAGTGTTTTTTGACGGAGGAATCGAAATTGCTGCTTGAGTGTCTTTCTTCAAGTCAAGCGATTTTTTGGGTCGCAAAAAATCTTCTGCGGGAACAAACTGTTACGTGGGGTGTCGGTGACCAGTGAAATAGACTCGAGAAATAAATGTGAATGGTGTATATATTGATTCAAAGAACAAGTACAGTGATTTGCGTGTAACTGAGAAGCATTGATGGGTACTCTCGGAATGGGAGCCCCCAAGCGGTCTAATGCGGCCCGCGCGAGTCGTGGCTTATATGCCCTCGACTTGCCGCGTGTCGCACAGTGTAAGAGTGCAGAGTTCAGCAGAACGTGATCGCGCGATGCATTCTTCAAGGTATGCATTGGCGATCGGTTTTGCTGAACCGACGACAGGGGGATTGCTCGAAGTGCAATCACCTACGTCATTATAAACACTTCTTTTGTTTTTTATTCATCTTCCAAAATCGTGATTCCACAGGTCTTTGCCCATTAAAATTCAAGTGTTGCTCGAAATCAGACCAACCAACATAATTTGACATTACAAACGGTATCGGCGACTTCAGAGTCTCAAAACAGATCTGGGAAAAGTATTGAAGTTGCATCCGCATAGTTCAATGCAAATTTGAAAAACTCTTGAAATGAACCAGGAGTATTACAATTGAGCCCGAATGCTACTCCAGAGGTAAGAACGGTCACGAATTCGGTCTCCACGCCAAAAATACTTCTGAGAATCTATTGTGGTGGGCGGGTATTTTGAGCACACGGCTCTCGAGCTACACTCCCTTCATGCAATATCCAATCAAAGATGAATACAAGTCATTCTATGATTTCTTCCTGTAGAAGTCCAATCGAGAATGACTCATCTCAATCTCAGCCAAACAATCTCCACTTGTTTTCCACGTAGAATATCACGGAAAATCCGGACCAATATCGAATTCCAGGCAAAATTAGAACCTGCCTCGAAAAATTCTACGGGATTTTTGAGACTGTGATGACCTTCAAAGGGTCTCTTGTACATATATTGTCATATATTTCCTGTGGGATTCGGCTTTTTGTATCAAAATATCCCTTAGAAACAATGTTTGATCGCTATTGAATTCTGTGTCTTATCGATCTTGGAAGACGGCGGGGAATTGATTAGATTTTGGGAATTGATTTAATACCCCACCGTCCTTCAGGATCAATAAGACACAAAAGTCAATATTTATCATCAAAGACGAAAACCCTACAATATCTCTCGTGTTTAATCGCATTCCATGTGAGTAGGAGGTCAATAAAATAACCGATGTATTCGAAGATATCAGAATCTAAAATATCCCACCCAAGTCGCACTTGTGAGGTACGGGCCTCGAAGAATAAGCCTTGCAATTTCCTTCATCATACGTAACATGCACCCAAAGTCACGAATGATTCCTAAACTAAACAAAACCCCTGTGGTGTATGCGATTGAGACATCGGGTAAGTGCAATGAACGCGTTGCACGTATCGGCGGTAACAAAGAATGTGCTGATGAGTTTGTGAATATTGTAAGGCCTGAATGGGGCAAGCGGACAGTTCTTACCGCGCGGCCGCCAAAGTTACAAGTACGATTGGGGGTACTGGAGTTGGTTATAAGATTACGCGCATATAGATATATTTCTATATCCTCACTATTCCCTCACCCGGTATGCAACATAACATTTGGCGACGAGGAATGACGCAGTGAGTGACAACAGTTATTTGTGGAATTACCAGATGTTCCAGAAATCCAGATCCAAGGTTTGAAGAAAGCTGAATTGATCAGTTACTTGTGCAAATACCCGAGCAGTTTGGTTTACAACTTACACACAACCGATACCTCACGAGCAGCTTTACGCAAAATATGAAATATCCAACGCACTAGGAAGGAAGAATCACAGAAAACAGCTCAAGTAAGTGCCAGCCAGATTGATATTACACTTCCAAGTGAAAAAGTGGAATTCAAGAGGACGATCTCAAAATTTACCAGGACGTCGCTCAACAATATACACGAACGAATGACGGCGCGCAGGTCGATAAAGAGAACCAACATTTACGAACACAAATCTAAGCAGACAACACTCACATCGAGAGTCCGGAAGGGGACAGAACAAGCAACGCAATGGCCACAGAGACAAAAATTTACCTTAAGCTCGAAACAGATGACTCGGAGTCATTTGCAGAACGGCTTGAATTGCATTTTTTGGTAAAGGAAATTACTGATCCAGAGATGGAGAGAACGATGCTTCTGATACACATAGACGAGATAACATACAAATTATTCAGGAATTTATGTACGCCAAAAAATCCACTGGAAGTGTCGTACGGTGATCTCGTGAAATTGATAGCAGGACACCTCGAACCAGAGACATCGGAAGTAATGGAATACTGCGACTCCAGCCACGCGAAGCACGAGCGTGGCGAGTCAATAGCTGACTTCGCAATCCATTTAAGACAGTTATATCTGAATTGCAATTTCGGAGATTTGAGCACAGCGCTGAGAGATCAGTTTGTGTGTGGTATCCAAGATGGAGGTACCAGAGTGGATCTTTTTAAGCTAACAGATTCGTTGTTTGATAAAGCACTTATTGGAGCATCGGCGAGGGAAAATGCCACGAGAAATGCAGCAAAAGTACTGAAATCGTTCACGAACGGAGATCGGTTCAAACAGGACAACTTTGCTTTGTATAGAGCAGGGCCTTACAAGCCTAGAAAGCAACCACGTATAAGAGATGAACAAAGAGATGACAATATACGCAACAGATCATTCCAACCCAACAGCCAGACAAATCGACGCATCTGCAACTGCTGTAGAGATAGGAACATTCGTCATACATGTGATAATTCATGAACAAAATGTGTGATTTGTTCAATTCAGAACCAGAGGGAATTTAAAACGTGCATGTTTCCGGAAGAAGAAGGCGTCCAACAAAATTCATCGAGGAAGACAACGCCGAGAAGCACCAAGAAGGCGGTGAAGATGACCAAGAAGATGACCTGACTGGAGAGAACCATTATGTAGACTTTCATGCAATCGAGAGTATGTGTGTGATAACGCTACTAGTTGTAATCTCATTGAAGCTGATCCTATATTTCTAGAATAACATCAATGGGAAACGAATCAATATGGAGGTTGACTCACGTACGTACTTCACGGTGATGTCCGAGGTTTTCGTTGGTCGGAATTTTGATGATTCACGAGTCGAATCAGCGTCGACTTATTTACTCAATTACGAAAATGGTATTATGGAACCACGGGGTCAATTACGAAACTTGCTAGTCGAATTCAGAGGCAACACAAAAAAACTTCGTTGCTCAATTCTGAAAGGTGACAAAGTGCCTTTGATCGGCAGACAATGGCTTGCAGCTTTCAAATTGTGGCCCATGAAATTTCATTTCAACTCGGACATTGCCGGGAAGTATGAAAAATCCCTTCACAAAGTAGATACAAAAGATATGGATACGAGAATTGTGAGGGATTTCCCTATTCTATCAAGTGATACCCCAGGGTTATACAATAAACGGGAAATCAAATTACACGTCAAGCGAAACACAAAACCCGTCGCGCTTAGGGTGAGGCACATACCTTACGCAGCGGGAACCAGAATCGAGGAAGAGATTAACCGCCTGGTCGGGTTAGAGAATTCGGAGAGGGTTGAATCGAGTGAATGGGTGACACCAATCGTCCCGGTAACGAAAAGCGACTGGAACATGAGAATGTGTGGCGATTTTAAGTTAACTGTGAATCCACATCTCATCATCACCAAACGCGGGTTTCCCAGAGTCGATGACCTTTTTGCGGTGATGGAAAGTGGAAGAAAGTTTTCTCAACTCGATCTCGCACAAGCATACATGCAAATTGGAGTAGAAAAGGGGTCCCAGGAATTCCTGACGATTATAATACATTTGGGGTTTTTCCAATTCGCAAGAATGTTTGAGGGGACATCAAATTGTCCAGGGGATTTCCAATCAATTATGGACGAAACGTTACAAGGAATCCCCAACACAATAGCATACATCGACAATATCTATGTAACGGGTGAATCAGATGAGGAACATGAGCGGAACCATCGTACGGTTTGTATGCGACTAACAGAGCGAGGATTGCGATTGATTGAGAGAAAGTGCGATTTTTCGAAGGACAGAATTGAAATTTTGGGATACGTCATCGTCAAGGACGGGCTATACAGATCAAAAACAAAGGTAAGAGCGATGTATGAAGCTCCACGTCCTGAAAACACTGAACAATCATCATCGTTTCTTGGCCTCATCTATTTTTACGCTAAATTCTTAGATCACAGAGTAGATAAGCTCAGACCTCTTTCCGAATGTGCAAAGAAGGATAAGTTCGAATGGGAGTCAGAGTGTGGCAATGAATTCAAATGGGTCGAGAATGGATTAATATGTCGATCGTGTTCGCGTCAAAACGAATTGCGGAAAGGGATTGAGCAGAGCTATCATTGATGCGAAGCAAGTGCAATCGTGTTCGGTTTTACAAAATTCTATGATTTTGTTTACGGACGTAGAGTTACGCTCCGCACGGACCATAAATTGCTGGAAGTGATTTTTGGACCGAAAAAAGGTCTGCCGTTGACAGTGGCAGCCAGATTACAACGCTGGGCTTATTCCTGGTCAGGGTTCTAGTACGACATAGAATAGATCAAAACGCTCCAAAACCAAAATTGTGATGCTCTGTCGCGTTTGCCTATCGATGACGATACGGACATTTTCGATCCAGAATTTCCAATGATCCATTACATATTCAAGGAGACAAACATTGTGGAATATCAAACGGTACTGGCCGAATCAAGACGAGACAGTGTTCTGTCTAAGATAATCAAATTTTGTATTTTTGATTGGCCAATACAGTCTAAACATCTCTCAGATGTTAAGACTCTAAAATAAACTCTAAAAACTCTAAGAACTAACTAATTCCAAGACTCTAAAAACTCAGAAGAAAAAAAGTATTTTCCGAGACGCAACGAGTTTTCGGTAGAGTAAAATTGTTTATTTTGGGTATGCAGGATAGTTATTCCCGAAATACCGCGGAGCTGATTATTAGCCGAATTGCATCTCTCCCACAGGGGTATAGTGAAAATGAATGCTTTGGCTAGATCATACATATGGTGGCTGAGAATTGACGTGGACATCGAAAACCTGGTGAAATCTTGCAAAATTTGTGTAGAAAACAAAAGAGAGCCTCCTCATGCACCTCTCACACCGTGGCCATGTCCAGAAAAAGCTTGGCACAGAATTCACTGCGATATTTTTGGTCCTTTTCACAACGATATGTATCTGGTGGTAATAGATTCGTATTAAAAATGGCCCACGGTCATAAATTTTAAGCAAAATACAAAATCGCGTAGATTGGTAAGTTTCGATCAAGATCTACTCACGCGGCATGGACTACCAGACCATGTGGTCACTGATAATGGCAGGCAGTTGTCCAGTGGGGAGTTCACAACCTTCTTGAAGCAAAATGGGGTCAAACACACTTTTTCACGACCATATCACCCAGCGAAAAACGGGGTAGCCGAGAATTTTGTCAGTACTTTCATGGATAAATGTTCTCAAATCGTCAAGGCGGGAAAACGATAGAGATCGCAGTAGCGCAATTCCTTTTTGATTACAGAAGCACACCACACTGTTCTACAGGTCAATACTCGGCTCTTTTATTCTACAAAAGGGAGTTAAAAACGCGGTTTGATTTGTTGCGGCCCAATGTACGGCGCATCAGCTGAAAAACAAGGGGGCCAGATTGAGTATCATCGAGGGCCAAGAAAAGTAGAGATGGATGTCGGGGACTCGGTAATGATTGATGATTTTGGGGTATCCGGGGGGAAACGCGTTGAAGAGAACATAATCGAGAAATTATCACCGTCAACATATCAAGTAGAGACTGAGTCGAGCATGATGACACAGAGACACACCGATCAAATCGTTCAATTACCTCGTCCTTTTGAACGCATAGCTAATAAGGAATGAAAAGGTATCCAAAAGAAAGAAGGAACTATGGTGTATGCGATTGTGACATTGGGTAAGTGCAATGAACGCGTTGTACTAACTAGGCGGTAACAAAGAATGTGCTGATGAGTTTGTGAATATTGTAAGGCTTGAGTGGGTCATTGATGATGGCCAAGCGTACAGTTCTTACCTTGCGGCCGTCAGAGTTACATGGTCGGTTGAGGGTAATGAAGTTGGTTATAAGATTATAGATTCATTACTATATCCTTACTGTGTCCTCACCCGGTGTGCATCATAAAAAAGCCCCAATGACGCAAACAGAAAATATTCATTTGTATTGAGAGATTATTGACGTGAGTAAAGCATTCGTTATCGCTACGTCTTGCTTTTCTAGCACTACAGTTCTACCCCTGCTAAATCCTGGCCACATAATCTGGAAATTGGTACAAATAGACTTAAAGATTTGGTACGAGATCTTGTAGTTTTCTCTTTTGTGAGCAGTGATGCGAGTCGAGAGTTGAAATGTCTAGCGATTGACAGGGCACAACTTCACTCTGAACGCGTGGACTGTGAAACTACAAAGATGGTGATTATTTCAAGAATAGTGGACCCATGATTTCAATTCTTGATGAAAAATGCTCCAGAGACATGCCCGAAACATATTCCATCGGTATTTCTCGTGATCATGCAACCAAAACTTTTTCATCTTTCCGATCCGCAGTCTTTTATGAAATGTCATATTCATTCAGGCTACCAGTTGATCCTTGACGAAATTCACAGTTGGTTAACTTGCCAGACTGTTTTTGAATAAGTCTTATTCTGTCGATTCACCTAATCGTAATTCGTCTCGATATAGAAAAAAAACACCAAAGTGAAAGTTTGGATAATTTTATTGCATCAAGTACCTTATTCTGTACACATATATTCTTATAATTGTTGATCATCAATGATACAATCAAATTTTACAAACAAATGAATTGATGAAAATTAACTCTGATCTGGAAACGATTCTGACGTTGTCCAGATTTTTTTCTTAACCTAATTGTCGATGCCATCTTCAGCGTCTGTATTACACTACAAAAAGGATTTCTCAAATGTATTTCATTTCTCAAACCCGATTATCTCGGATAGAGAATAGAATTAACGTTGGATTTCTTCAATCTAGAACTGATTGCTCTAAATGAGAAACTTCCTTCAAATTATGAGAAACACATGTCCTCAAAACGTTGATTTGAGAAAAAATTCAACTTCTCGGAAGAATTTTTCTCGAATTGAGAGAATGAAAATCTCGTACACAAACCAACATTTTCTCAGAACTCAAATCCGGTGTTTACAATCTTCGTTTTTACGGTAATGAGTTATAATGTTTTGAAGCAAGTTTTGCATATTATTTGACATCAATTCAACATTAGTAATTGATAGCAAAATGACGTTACTTATACGTTCGCATCAAGTCGCCGATACTCATCATATATTAGGTGTATTCTGAGTATGGCAATATTGGAGTCAGCACATCTTTGTTGGCCGATTGATTGTTGTCGGGGTGGCGTGCAAGTTTGAAAATTGCCCTACTCTACGAAATCATCTTTTCGCGACCCACGAAGATTTGTCACGATGACTCCGAATCAGATCTTACAATTGGGTACGTACTTGATGTTTAGTCAAACTGCAAATTAATGCGATTTGCTTGCTTGTCCATGTGACTAACCTCAACCAGCGTTGTTTTCATTGACTCAAATACAAGTAGACGAATTTATGCAAGATGAGCTCTGAATCTCTACAAAGTCAATAGCAACAACAATTTGATGAATGGGTCATAGTTTGGTCTTCAGTAAATTAAATAATTTTACTCGCAAGAAAGATAATCTTCATGAGACTCGTGGCTTCTCAGAGGTAAATATTCTAGTTCTCGAACTGAGAAAATTCTTGAACAAGCAATTGGGAATTTCTCAAATTTGCACGTACTCCCCTTTAGAAAAGTGGTTTCTCGTTCCGAGGAATCCTTTTTGTAGTGTAGTCTTGCACTCTGCATGTGTATACCATTGCACTCTGGTTAAGAAAATTTCTCTATACGAACCTTGACACCGTTTTCGATTATCCATCATTCTCAAGTTCATGTACACTCGAGAACAAGGTGAACTGTAATGGGATGACGGTCAGTGACCGTTCGAGATCTGTCGTCTCCCTCGCACTCATGGGATAACCTATTAGGTGCGAGTGAGATGGGAGACCTCGAATGGCCGCTGACCGTCATCCCATTCCCGAGTGTATATTACTGTTCAGCAAGATTTCGATTCCCTCGTCATCATCCATCATTCTATAACTCGGTTTCCTCGCAGCACCATCCGTCTCGATGAATAAGTAAGAGTTAAAAAGAATTTTCAAGATACGTTTTTATTAACTGCGTCAAAAACGTTGTAAAATTTGACATGGTGCAATGGAGAAAACTTTTTGAACTGAGAAGACTTTAAAAAAAAATTTGTTTAATGCACAACACAGTTTGAGTATAGTTCAACTATAGCTATAGCGAAGATGCGCGCGCTGTTGGGTGGCGAATATAATGGTTATCCATCGTATTTAAATGTGGCGTCATCATCCAGTCGCGATTCACACTCATGATCAAATGCAGAGCAGACGATGGACATGCATAGACAAGCATTGCACCACATTGCACGGATGGTTGACGCGAGGTATAGATTCATCAGTTGATGCGATGAGTAGGCAGTCTTTTCCGGTGGGCAATCTCGCTCACGTTCTAATGTCACTAGATCATCCGCTGAACCGGAAGGTCGAATAGGGTGACAAAACGAGAATCTAGAGGTGAGAAAACCAGAGCTCGGTGAAGTGGAATAAAAGCGTATAAAAAGGTTTTGAATGTCTTCACAAGACCAATCCAGAGACCCCGCAGAACCGCTACCAGGCACACACCGGCGTACTTTCAGATTGCAGCTATATGCAATGATTCTAAGAGCGAAACTATTGTTTATACGCTTTCATTGGTATTGAATTAGATTTTCAGATAGTAAACCACCTCTGAAATGTTATTTTATTCCATTCTGTTCATTAGGGAATGAGAAAAACGTGAAGAGGATACATGGTCCAACGCGGTGGTTGCCTCACCTACTCCTATTCACTACTCAGCAACATAACGTTTCCAGCCAAAATCAGATAGAAAACCACCTGCGCATTGGAATTTCCAATCAAATAGGCCCTTTCACGTCCAAAAATTTGGATTCTAGTTGGAAAATACATGAACGAATGTGAGATTCCAGCAAGATACCTCGCTTAGCAAGCTAAAGAATTGTGATCCTCTTGAGAAAGAATGCATATGCTTCGACGTGAAATGTCTCATTTGATTGGAATTTTCTTGCTGCTTTGCCTGAATTATTCATTCTGGGACAAAAACAAGAGGGTCAAATGCTGCGAGCAAAACCAATCATTAACGTTATCTGATCACATGCATTGGCCGATCGAAGCGCCATCTATATGTCTACAACAAGCTCATTGACTCCACATCCGTATGTCTCAGTGCCATTGGGCTGATGGTCATACTTAGATTACATTCAAATGAGACAAATCACGCTTCTCAATTATAACAAATGCACTGCCCTGTGTATCCAATACAATATTATGAACTGCGTCATTGATCTTGAAAACTTTGCTATGTTCTGATCCCAAATACTCCCCATACTTGAAGTGGATACTTTTGCCCGTTCCTATGTTAGGGAGCCTTTCTCTGTCTTCCAAAATCTTAACCAAAGTCACTTCTTCAACTCGAAGTTTCTATTCAACGTGTTACTACTTATTCAGGGGAAACACAGAACCACTGTAGCTTATAGCTTGCGCATCGCCCTCAACATCCCATAGAATATCACGAATATCAGCTCTATTTCCGAATCTGTTGGTGTATCCTAAGTTAAATCGATCTGATGGGGGGAAACTAACACCTTGATTCGTCCCTATATATGTAGACGGAACCTTTTTTGAAATGCCCATCATCACTATTTAAAACTCACAACACTTTCACTTTTGCACCGGCGACATCACTTTGACGTAGCCCCACCCTTTGAGATTTAGATGAAACTTATCACCACTGTGGCTTGTAGCAAATGCACTGCCCTCATTGTCCCATGTAAAATCACGAATATCATCCGTGAGTTGGAATTTATCGGTAAATTCTTGGTTCAATCCATCCCCATACTTGAAGTAAACACCTTTGTTTGTTCCTATGTAGGCGGTGCCTTTTTTAAACTCCCCATCATCACTACTCAGAACTTTCACTACGTTCACCTTCGCACCTCCAAGATCATATTTGACGTAGCCCCACCCTTCAAGATCTAGATGATACATATCACCACTGTGGCTTAGAGCAAATGCACTGCCCCGATTGTCCCATGTAAAATCACGAATACGATCCGTGAGTTGGAATTTATCGGTAAATTCTTGGTTCAATCCATCCCCATACTTGAAGTAAACACCTTTATTCGTTCCTATGTAGGCGGTACCCTTTTTGAACTTCCCGTCATCACTGCCCAGAACTTTCACTACGTTCACCTTCGCACCTCCAAGATCATATTTGACGTAGCCCCACCCTTCAAGATCTAGATGATACATATCACCACTGTGGCTTATAGCAAATGCACTGCCCCGATTGTCCCATGTAAAATCACGAATATCATCCGTGAGTTGGAATTTATCGGTAAATTCTTGGTTCAATCCATCCCCATACTTGAAGTAAACACCTTTATTCGTTCCTATGTAGGCGGTACCTTTTTTAAACTTCCCATCATCATGTTTCAAAACTTTCACGACGTTCACTTTTGCACCTTGAAGATCATATTTGACGTAACCCCATTTATTATCTATGTCGAGGCGATACATATCACCGTCGTAATTAATCACAAACGCGTTGCCATTGTAATCAATCACAATATCGCGAATCTCAGTGTTAAGATTGAATCTGCCAATCTCTGGTCTTTTTTCGTTCACTTGATCGCCATTAATTAGATACACACCATGATCAGTACCAATGAAAAGTGCACCCTTTTTAAACCATCTGTCTGGTGGAGGTTCGACGTCATACTCTTGAATGACATTTATCTTGAAGGACTTTGTAGTGTCACTGCATCCAGGATGATGCCAATTAACTTCCCGTTTGCTTCTACTAGCGAACGTTCCAAGAGTATCAAGCATACAGAGTGAGCGTCTGTCCGTTTGATCTAAATTATCCAAGACAGCAAGACCCAAATAATTTGGTTCATCAACTTGCATTGGTTCCGGGATATGCTGTCTTTCTCTATAGTCATCATAATGAACAAGCCAAAATCCACCTTCTACAGCAATTTCCCATGCAGTCATATCCCTGAAAGTTCCTGTCCATGGATCCATGATTCCATAGTGTCGGAACATTGGATGCAAATTCTGAGGCCCAATACTATGGATTAAAGTAGCATGTCCTTCCCATCGTTCAGGGTAGACCAAAGCTCCATAATTACGTACGCGGTGCAATCGGAGCAGAATTACGGGCATATTGTTCTCTAAGCTTGCTCTGACGATCATCTGCATTCTATCATAAAGTTCCGCTCGATCCTCATTACTATAATAGCGCGAAGAATACAATTGCGTCGCTGTATACTGTCTTCGTGCATTCAAATTGTTGACAGAGATTAAAGCGTTTAGTCTGTTCACAAAGGACGGGTTGGTTCCATAGCTTCTGTCTCTGAGGATTCTACGTACGGAATCGAAATCTCGCAACAGATCAGAAGCCCCTCCGGTTGGCACATCTGGGAGAATTCTGTACGCTACCGAATCTTGATAAGTAGCGGTAGAAGGTAAAAACGGTGGCCTCACTTGTTCCAAAGTTAGTCCCATATAACGGAGCACGGATTCACAGCAAGCTATGACACAGTAAAATGGATCCTCCTGCTGAGCCGGTAGAACATTCAAGTTAATTTCTTCATCTTGTCTTTTAACTCTTTTCCGTGACGAGCCGTGGGTTTGTTTGAGCGGTGAAATTTCGAGTTCATCAAATTTGTCTTCATAGGCGCTCTGGTTGACCATGGGCAGTTCGCTGTTGACATTGATATTGTCGCTTGTTCCTGGAACATTGAAAATGTGAATTTCGTTGAGAATGCTGCCTTTTGGTGAAAATCTCTTAATCAGAGATTTACGTAGATGCCTGATCCAAATGCCTTTGCACCGATATGTTGACGCCAGCAGGAGACGTAACGTATTGACCAAGAGAAAGATCTTGCCTCATCATCATTCAAAAGTGGGACAAAGGAAAGGAGACAGTATATTTTCCGTTTTCAAGAAGTTTGAGGTTACTTAGGGTGAGCTAAACCGGTCTCCAATAAAGGAATTCAACGAGGCAACTATTCATCGAAAATATTTGGAGTGTTCCAGATTTCATTCGGAGTCATTTCTCCCGATTTGACCCGTCGAAATCTTAATATATCTATATTCTCTATGAACCCCTTTGACAGGAAAGTCAGTCGATGCGGATTGATTCTTCAATTGGAGGGTAAACTGCGAGTCCTGCCACTCCGTCAAGACTGACTTATCTGTCGGGTTCCCACTAAATTCTTTTAAAAATACCAATATTTCTCAATATTTAATACAAATTTTTCAGTGATAGTTCGCAAATCCATCGGTAATGGTAGATTGGTCTTACTCTGACCCTTTACCCGATATCGAACCCGGATCACACGGTCAGAAGGCTTGCGTCTTATCCACTTCTCCGCTGAGCTCAATGAGATGCGATATTTGAATTGAATACATCAAGTTCCCCAAAGATGATAAGGAGTAAAATATGATTGAACTATGACAATTGGAACTTCTTATGAATAAGTATTCACACATTTTGTTGGTCGAATGTCAAAACGTCTTCTCACAAGGAGAGGTCATGGTCTGTGGGTCGTGGATTCGGTTGAAACTCTGGGAATCGTCTCATTTTGGTACCAAAAGATGATATCCGAAACCGCTTACTTGAATGCTGAAACGTTTTGGAGCTACAGCCTATGACATTAGCGTTGCCCATATAGGCCCATGTTGAAAGTTGATATATATAGGTATACTAACAATGCTAATGTGATTGACCATAGCTCTGAAACGTTTTAGCATTCAAGTTAGCGGTTTTGGATATCATCTTTTGGTGCCAAAAGGAGACGATTCCCAGAGTTTCAGCCGAATTCACGACCCACAGACCATGACCTCTCCTTGTTAATTCAATGCAAAAGCCTTTGAAGAGTTTCTTGCGGCTCATATCGATATAGTATATTACGCACCTGCGTCCGCGAGGGCCCGAAAGTGACACATTGCGGCCCGCGGGTGAGTTGCCGCACGAGCCGCCAGGCGAGGCGAGGGTGGCATACCCGTGGCCGCAATGGGTTGCTTTCGTCCCGAGGTGCGTATAGTTCTTTTCAGTACACTTTGATCGAAATTCTATGGTCTCCGGCACAATTTCGGGGCAAAATCCCGCACCGCCGCACAGGTTAGAAAACGTCAGAGCATGCATTGTAGCAGACCGAGGGCGCATGCTCAGTCGTTTTTACGCTGCCCTGGGCGGCAATGCGGGATTTTCTGCCCCGGCATCGGGGCGGAAGACAGGCTTTCAATGCAAGTGTACTGAAATAGTATTTTTCGATTCGAGGGAGGGAAGTTTGGTTTTGCTTTTCGAGTGATTGTTTTCGGCCCGAGCCCGGGCGTGGGTCGAAATTAGCACGAGTAAAGCAAAAAAACTTCACGCCCGAGTATCGAAATACGTTTTTCGATCGACTGGGCGTGAAGTAAACGAAAACTACCGTGCGTAAAGCAGTGCTTTACGCACAGTCGATCGAAAAAAATTTTAACACGCGTCCCATCACAAATTACTTCTTGAGAGGTCTAGAATCAGATAAAATCTAAATTGATGAAGAACCGTCGTTAGACGTTTTGAATTGATGATGTGCATTTGATGGTGTGATTGCACTATCACGATTGTGCTGATTTCCACTAGCCTACCTTGTCAAAGAGCCAAGACCAGTCTGACCTCGATGGGTCCCGCTATTAGGATGGAATTCATAGTCGTTGATCCAAGGTTAGAATCGATGGATTAGGAGCGTTGCGATTGCTCTACCTACATGCAAAATGCCTGACTATGGCGATCGCAGCACCCAAAATCCACCAAATCTAATCTCAGATTAATGACTATGAATTTCAGCCTGAAAGTCTCCCAAAGTGTAGTGACAACTCGACGTGTCATTTAAAGCTACAATGAGGAAAATTCAGTCGAACAGATATCATAGGAAAAAAGAAAATACTCCTTGACATCGTGGCTCGGATTTTCAACTTTCCTAAGGAAATACTTCTCCCAAAATTTTTCAATGAATTCATGAATTTTCCTCGTTAAATACCGTTGAGCAGCGGGTTGCGACTCAGCGAACTTGGAATATGAGCTAAAATGTTTATCCAAAACTCTTCTATATTCCTCGCTACCACCTCACCAGCCTTGTCTATAGATGATTTGGTGAAATAACTCTTAAGTTCTCCTTCAAAACAACCATTTTTCTCAATTTTCCTAATGCAAGTGCCCATGTAAAAAATTGCGTTCCTGACGAATGAATATTTTCAGAATGCTTTTTCAGGTTTTGTGATTCTCTTTATCTGATTACTGGAAATGGCTAGATTCTTAGCACGCGCCTTGAAACTATATTTCTCTGCAAAAAGGGGGGGGGGGACTCTTTCCGACATCATAGTAGCATCGACCATAACTTAACTCGAAGCATTCGAAAGATCACGGGCAGATTAGGCACAACCACGGAGGCATCTAAGAAAAACTGATCGACAAAAATTCTTGGAGCAAAAAAATAGCAATGGAATCTAAGCTGATTCAGTTTTCAATAGGTCAACAAAAACCTAATGTTTGGATTGACTTCAACACAAACACCCATTTCTCCACCGGAAATTACTGTACGGGGATTATTGAAACGGATTTTGAGAGCAACAAAATAGCAATAGAAACGGAATAAAATGTGGGATGATTTGTTTTTGTTTGTTTGAAAATGTTTGGGCTAGGTTCAGGTACCAAGTAAGCGCGAGACTGCGTACTAATCTACTCCAAGTTCTGGTCATGCATTTAAATACACTGCGACTGCCATTTGAGTTCAGGTGAGGTTGGCAAGGGGCTCATTCTGGAGAAAAGTTTCCAAAACAATTGGGAGCACGCGTTCCAAGAGCTTCAGTCTCTACGCATATGCATAATATTGTATTCTCGAAGTGTGATGACAAAAATATACGCCACCATCCACCCCCTCACCCGTGCTCCAAAACTGACAGACGAGCGTGATTAGTGTATTTTGTTTCACGAGGGCGGCTAAACGTTAATTTTGGGGAATTAATTTTCATATTCCTTATGTTCCGAAACGGCTCAACGAGTGTGTTGCGTAAACTTTTATTGGCCAATTTTCAAACCCGAATCGAATGGGGGAATGGCGGCTTAGCCGCACTATGCGAAAAATTCAACTACTCATCCGTACGACAGATCTTCGGTCGGATTATTATCATTCGTGTATACACTGTAATGGATTAGTTGAATTCTCACCGAATCGGGAACCACCTGGTTGATTGTCTAATTCAACCATTGGTTGACTTTTTTCCCTCAACGAGTGTATAAGGATAAAAGCGGAATATAAGAATAAAAGTATCAAGTATAAAGAGCTGGTTGCGCCTGCGAGCTCATTGCAGAGCGCACAGCTGAATGGAACGACATAATCGAGTTTTCAAAAATGAAGCACCAGCGATATTTTGGAAAAAGTTGTTCAACTCACCATTATTATCCAAGAGTGAAGGTTGCAGAGCAACAACCACACACAGAGCAGTAAGGCAGAAAGTCAGTAACAGCTTCATGTTGTTCACATTCGCGGACTGAAACTGTACGGTTGAGTTTACGTTGGCTTGTTTTTATAGCCCGCAAAACAAAACTTGCCTGTGCGAGAGTTTCAATGAGCTGTAATATTGACTAATCATTCAATATGGTTCATTTGATGATGCCAATCCGGCTTCTTGGATTTGGCTGATCAATATTCAATATATTAGTTCCAAGTAAAAGACGCCACGCGTGTGTCACTATTTGTTGTAATATCCTCGCGTGGCAAATGATTTTTAAACAAGGTCCTTGCCCCGAAACTCATTGAACAAACGAGGAGTAGCCAAACAGTTGCCCCGTGACGGAAGAGTGATCACGACCTAGGTGCTAAGAAACGTCGCAATTCATGTTTTCGAGGATGCTCATTACAAATTGTGTGGATTTGGAAGCAGTGTATTCGCTCACTTGAGGGAAAGGATCTTGTTATTATGCATATAAGTCGGAATCTGCTACAAATATTCTGGCCTCATAAGACTCCAAAGGGATAGCTTTTTGGGCTCCAAAATAGGCCCGTACTCCATTCCGATCGGAATATCTTTCCGAAATCCTGCAAGAGCACATAACCGCCCCATTTTTGATACATTAAAAACAGTATTTAGGATACTGCTCCAAAACTCGAACCTTGCCTCATTGCAACGGAATGTTATTGTCCACTGAAAAATACAAATTCTTTGTAAACTTTGATGAATCAAAACGATAGGTTAGTGACTCAAATATTTAATTATTTCTCGAATCTCCGTGACTTTTGAGCTTCGATAGCGTTTTGTTCGAGAACCAATGAGGTTTCAGAGAAGAATGATGAGAACAAAAGCTGTTTATTCTTCATATATCTTCACATATCCATAAGATTTACGGGCCCATCATCACTAACAAAGTATAGAAAAGTGTATCATCTTCATTTTTCGTCTTCAAATCTAAAAATGAAGAAAACTCGTTGGAAACTTTCGAAAGAATGGTTGCAGAAACTGTTTAAATTTTTATTCGCTTTTTCACTGATGTACTTGCTACTAATTCTAAATATGCAACAAAAAGACATTCACAGAAAACTTTCTCGTTTCCTAGCAATCATTCAAACATGTAATAAACCCATGAAAACTCCCATCCATTATTATTCTGTATAGACTTGAATTCAAAGTCAATTTTTTCATATGTATTATCAAATAGAATTTTCCTAGCTTCATAAAGAAAATATCAACCACACATTTAAAATTCCATCAAAAATGTTTTCCCAATCATATTCATCAAAAAATTCGTCATATTCGTTCACAAATAAAACATACCTCACTCATCTCAGTGACTAATAGCATGGGAATTCACTCGTCACTTCAGATTCTATATTATTCAATGTTTGGATAATATTGAACGCTGGATTATTTGTACAGTCTCAATCCAGAGAAAACATTGAATCTTTCATTTTCTATTTGATAACCAGAGTGGGGACATTGATTCATGTAACTGCAAATGTGTTGATACAATTGCTACTTGATTAGGTACAACCACAACAAAATTCATGAGCATTCGTCGAAACGTTCTAGAAATACACAGAGCAAAGCACAATTTCGTGGTGAGAAAATTAAATTTCGTGTAAATAGCCATTACTTGTGTCAATATGAATCAACGAATGATTCTCAGAAATGATTGCGCCTATCGACGAGGAAGTTAAAAAATGCTTCAGAATTTAAGAATCCATTGAGTCGTTCATGAAATTTTTAGTGACGTTGAACTTGAAATTGGAGGACTTTTTTGAGAGAATGGAAATTGTAATCAAAGTTTCGTGTTGGCTAATCTCTTCCGAATGACCAGGGATTATTTGGGAACGGTCTTAGAAAAATTTATGCGTTTGGACGAACTGGAATTAACAATGGGCTGGACCTATCTCTGATCAATTTGAAACGAAACCTTAAAAGATTCATCGAGATCGGTCGGGGGGTTTGGAGGAGATCGCGCGATAATTAGGAAGACAACATACAGACACACATACACACGGACACACACAAGATATAGTTCAGAATAATTCACAGACAGCGCTGAAAAATGCAACTGGAATGTATGGGGTGCCATTTTATAGACCTCGGCAAGCAGAAAAAGATGGATTAGCTTTGATCTGGGTAAACATAGAATTGACGGGTCAAAAATGAAGAATTCGTTAAATTTTCATGCGAAAATTTTCGCACCGATACAATACTTCATTTTCGAGGAACCAACGACAAAAGAGCGTAACTGCGTAAAATACATTTAGTAGGTAACTACTTCGATCAGTCCGCTGGAACAAGGAAAAAGGGCTTGACTGACACTCCCGATTTTGAAGAGGGCCTAATTGCAGAATAAAATTCAAATGGGTGTAACTTTTACAGTAATTTTTGGAGAATGTGGAAAAAAAATATCAATTGACATATTCGAATTTTGGAAGGATGTAAGACGCTGACGAGCTCAATTCGAAAGGACCTAACGTTTCGGATAAAAGGTGTAAGTTTGGCACGATTCGGAGAGAGGCATTGCTACCGATGAAACTTTTTTTAAAAATTCTCCTCGATACGCGATCGCAGTTCTATGGGTTTGAGCTAGAAATACGCTGCAAAGAAAAATTTGCAGAATGTTTTTTCGTCCCCTGTGAATTATTTGCATATTTAAATTCACGGAAAATTGTATAAATTATCATTGTACATAGATTCAAATCCAAATCCAATTCTTGTAGTCCACTTCATTTTAACATTCAAAGGATGAAGTTATTGTAACCTTCGTATTCTTCGATTTGATCATTCATTGGGTAAAATTTTAAGTAAGAAAATTAGACTGAAGAGAGTTTATGATGCGTTATGAGGTTGAAAGTTATTAATATCGGTTCAATATATCATCCAATCTGTGGTTACACTGAAGTGAGCATAGAGTCTTTGGATATGCTTGAAAAATGGAAATCCTTATCAAATTTGGGTATTAACGAATCAATTTAGGATGAAAACAAATATTTCCAGTCGATAAGAGAAAGATGCTAAACATTGGATACCGAAGCGTTTATACAAACATTGTTCAAAAATGACGTTGAATTTACATTAATTAATCGGATGTGAAAGTATTGAGAGCAAGGAGATGATAGTAGAATGGGGCCATTGATGATGAATTGAGAACAAACTCCTGAATTTTCATGAAGATTGGTAAGTATAAGTAAAAAAATGCAGTGCGAACGTCGGTGAAACATGCATGGAAACGGCCACTGATGACTAAAAGCTAATTTCCGAGCCGTATTCGAGACCCCCTAAATTTTTTTTAGAAAATTGTATCACCCATCTGTCGATTCCAAAATCTCATAACCAAAGGCTCATGCTTCTGGAGTACGAAGATCATTGTCATTCATTCGACAAAGCTAATCACGTTCAAATCAGAGCTAGACAATAGGTAATTCATCACTTACGCTTGTAGTAGAAACGATAAACAGATTGATCAATTTTGACAGGCCACTAATTCAGTCCTCGCTCGCATTGCAAATTTACATCAAAGAGACACGTGCATGCATTAAATACAGTCTTGTAATCCACAATCTATTCGATCATGGAATACCTAACCACTGATTAATCATCCTCAACAATTTGGAATACCCTAGATATTTCAAATTTGAATCACACATGCACCTGATTGAAATTGTGATCCAAACATCACCAAAACCTCACAATCTACCAGTTAATTATAAATCCCCCATCAACAATTCCTCCAAAAATGTTTGCCAAAGTCATTTAATCAACCCGTTACCACTGTTTGGCTTTGCTTTTCAAACGTATCGTCAGCCCCCAGAGAATACAGCAAAGAACGTTTGCCGAATATCAACGAGCATCGATTATGTGCCCAATTCACAAAGTTCCTATAATTTCATAGGTGCTCGCAATCTGAAGAGTAGAAAAGTCTATCCGTAGGGGTGGCTCAATTTTGCGCTTCTCAAACATTCAAAATGCACGAGTTGTTCCTTTAATCTGAGCCGCTCGTTCACCCGTCACCGCAAATCGTCACGTGCATAACCTTTTTTGTATCTTTGCTTTGAGAGCTCCTGCAATGGGGGTACAGAAGGGTACAAGGATGTAGTATAGATATATGGGGAGACTTGAAGGCGATGTATTTTCAAGCCACGGGCAGACGAATGCAAAATATTAAGTTTGTTCATGCAAAATATCAAAGATGGTTTGGTGCATTGACGCGATAGATGCGAACTAAGGTAAGTGTACCCAACTTGCCTCTGTACCCAACTTGCCCCCATATGCCGATCTCAGGAATGGGCGCTCGTTGACCTTCCCGCAATTTTTTTTTACGTTTGTTATGTTAAAATATAAGAAAATACGTACTTCTCAACGACCCCGGATCATTTCTGCGTTCTCCAGAAAATATGAAGTGAGTTTTCCATTTTTCGTGTTTGCACGGCTAAGAAATCACCGAGGAAATCACGTTCACTAAAACCGGTGCCAATTTATTTTTATTCGACCAATCTTGACGTACCTTAGCGCATTCGATTCCTTATCTCAATACCTTCAAAATCCGCTCTTCAGGGTTGCAGAACTCTGATTTGGAGCGATTTTATGTACAAAACACGAAGATGGTTTGAGAATCAAGAAGGCCGACATCGGAGTGTACCCAACATGCCCCCATATGGTTATCTCAGAAAGGCGTGCAGTATGACCTTTTTTACCACTCAGAACGTGTTTATCACGTCAAAATAGGTCGGAAACGATGTCTTGGGCCAGCTCAAAGCTATAAATGTCGCTGCACGGTGATAAAAACGGATCAAAGCGATTTTATTCACTTCATCGCCGATTTACATTGTTTCAAATGATGGGGGCAAGTTGGGTACACACTTCTGTAAACTCTCAAAAATCACCTGTTGGGAGAATTCAAACAGTTCGGCTCCACTTCATCCAAATTGGACGTATCTTAGCTCATTTCAAAGGTCTTGAGACAAGCTTCAAAATGAGTTGGAGTACGTTGGAAAATATTGAGATTAGCCAGAATTATAAAGAAAATGGCTTAATGGGGGCAAGTTGGGTACACTGACCTTATAATACTATATTGTGTGCCTGAGTTGCAGAATGGGGGATTTCAACGATGAGGGTTGAAAACGGGCTCCAAAAACTCGCCTGCTTTCAAAGATTTCGTTCACTCACCTAGGAGATCAGAAAGTCACGATTATTCATTGGAAATTATTTGAACTAATCGTTCACGAGATGATTCACTGCCTGTGCTCGTGATTCATCCATTTGCGATGGAAATTTCACCGAGAACTTGTAATCAAATTCTGCCTGACGAAAAAGTCTCAATCAAGAAAAACTGCAGTCGAATTTTCTTGGAATTAGAACTATTTTACAGGTTGGTTGATCGTTGTTACAAGCCTTCAATATGATATCTAATTTGAAATCCAATCCAGCTTCTCCAATCACATCCTGAGATCCTATCCATCCCTCAAAGGAATAATGATCTGTCGAAGCCTACGTCCAAAATACGCGTAATTAAACATTTCACCCAAGACGTTGCAAATTTTCCTGATCTCTCATCATTTTGGATCCATTTTACGATTACCTTAGGATCATAGTGGGATTATGTTAAAACAGTTCTTCTGAGTTCTATAATCCATCTTCAGTCCTTCTCCGATACGTATGAAATCATATTCCATTCATCTGAAACATTTCTAAGAATTTCCGATTAGGGTAGAAATCAGTGCATCCTTCTTGACAAAGATTCATCTAAAAAACAAATTTTTTGATTGAACTGGAACGGAAAAGTGAATTTGCGCATCGATTTTGAAACAATCCTCGCTCATTTCATAAATTTATCTCTAAAATATCTCTGAATGGTTCAGCGTTGGCGCATCACATGCATTTTACAGTGTAAAACTTCTCTAAAGAGCAATGTTCAGACCGATTTCCCCATGTTAGAAGTGCACCCTGAACACAGCCATCTAGTGAACTATGCCAACACACGCTAACTTAAAATCATTAAGATCAATGGTTGTGAAGCTGAAGTGCGAGTATTTCAGCATAAACCTACGAGAGTTGGTCAATCACATTTATTTTCAGAGTAAATGAACCGAAGTAGAATAGATTAAGAGGAGCGTGCTGTGTTTCATCTCCGAGAGTGGATTAAAAATCCCTTTCATTAGAGTAAATGCAGCCCCGTAACCCAGATATTATTGAATAACTCGCTGCTTCGGAACGAGCAAACACTTCACAACAGCTGCGCTTTAGCTTTCCAGTAGGTGTAAAACGTCCTCGTTTCACACTGAAAAATGCTGAAGAAAGTGGCAAAGCTTTCTACTTCACAGCTCTTCCTTCAGCCATTAATCCGGGACACAATTATGAATTCACAGAGTCAGGTGTGAGCGCGTAATCTTAATAAAATGTTACATTTGGTAGGTTGACGATGATATGTAGTATAGGTGTAGGATTGATGGTTTGGTGAAATCTTGAGTCCCATAGGAGGCTAGATTTACCGATGCTTCATTGAGAATTTTCATGAAGGGGTCCGCACAAATTGACTAACCGCGATAGTCAATTATGACGTACAGTCTGCCGCAGATTTAGCAATTCCAATCTGCGGATGCTGGCTGATAATAATTGTTACCGGAGTCTAGAATCGATAATAATGAATTCGGTCTTGATGCAACAAGTTCTAAGATAATCAAAAAATAGTGCAGGTGAAAGAAGCATAATTATACTAGGATTTTTCCATTTAGTTCATATTTTACAACAATTGGAGTTCTACATTGAAGTAGATCCAATCAATATTTGAATTTTTAAATCAATTCATCTTTTCTGGTTTGATCTCATATGGTGGATTCAACTGCACAGAGATGGACATTTCCACAAAAATCTAATTTTCTGCTATTCAATGGAAACTTGGACAAATCAACGTACGAATATCGTAGTTTTCTCATTTTTGAGCAGTATCGTGAGCCATGAGTTGAAATGTAGAGCAATTGAGAGACCACAATTTTACGAATTTAAACGAGTGGACTGTAGAAGTACAAAAATGGTAATTATTCAGAGAATCCCCGGTCGATGATTCTAATTCTCCTTTTAGCAAAATGCTCCAGAGACATGCCCAATACATATCCCATTGGTATTTTTCGTGATCACGCACCCAACACTTCTTCACCTTTCTGATCCGTAGTCTACTGTAAAATGTCATATTCATTCGGGATACCAGTTGATTCTTGACGAAATTCACAATTGGTTAACTTGCAAGACTGTTCCTGAATAAGTCTTATTCTGTCGATTCCTCGGTCGGTTCACCGTAGTTCGTAGTTCCTTTTGATATGGAAAAAGAGCACCAAATTGAAAGTTTAAATAATTTTATTGCATCAAGTACCTTACTCCGTATACATATTCATATAATTGTTGATCATCAATGATACAATCAAATTTTACAAACAAACTAATTGATGAAGAATTAACTCCGATCCGGAAACGATTATAACGTTTCTTTATTCACTGTTTGCAGATTACGTAGTCCAGATTTTTTCCGAACCAATTGTGTGCGATTCCGTCTTCAGTGTCTGTGGTCGGCACAGTTGTAAATTAGAGTCTCAAAGTGCTTCAGTTGAAAACAAAATTCAGAAACCTCTAGAGTCGGGGAAAAATTTCTGAGCGTTTTTGTAAAAGCCGTTTAACACGGCGTCTTATGGGAAATCACCAGTAGAGTGATACCTGACGCACAGATTTTCATAGCAGTGAATACACAGATGTAAGAATGCACAAAAAACACTTAGCAGCGATCAGATTGGCTATTCAAAGCCAGATAAGTGATCCTGGATCGATACTTCAAAAACTCTTCCATACAAATCCGCACCGAGAAAAACTCCTCCACCCTCCAGTTTTCCAAGATTATTAATAAACATGCTGAAACCAAGCAATTCAGAACGACCCTTCCACTGCACAAGGAGACATGTTCGTGGTTTAGAAATGCTCGTCTTGAAAAAAGAAAATACCCGTATTCTCAGAAATCTCTTACTTTCTTTTAGTTTTTCCACACTTGCACACACTTCGAATTGTTATTCATAAGCATGAAAGTCCAGATCACCGCTAACTTGTGTAAGTCACGCGTAGACGTTGTGTAAGATAGCGAGTGATCTGGACTTTCATGCTCATGGACAACATTTTCCAGTGTGAAAAAATTAATGAAATGCGAGAGATTTTCGAGGAGACAGGTATTTTCTTTTCTCAAGACGAGTATTTCTATACCACGGACATGTCTTCACGTGCAGTAGAAGAGGCGTACTAGGGTGTGTCCACAAATGAAGCGTACGCACTGCTCACGGCTCACAGCGCATATACCCACGCACGTGCTCCATGCGCTGCTCATCGGATTTTAGCCGGCGAGTGACGTGGATTTCTTGGAAGATCGTTATCCATTCTTGATCGCTAACCTCAAGTTCTGTATTTGATCCAGCCGGTAACAAGGGAAATCCATATCACTTGCAGGCTAAAATCCGATGAGCAGCGCATAGCGCACGTGAACCGTGGGTATGCGCTGTGAGCCGTGAGCAGTGCGTACGCTTTATTTGTGGACACACCCCTAGGGTGCTTGATTCCAGCTTGTTTATCAATAACCTTGGAAAATTGTAGGGTGGAGAAGTTTTTCTCAGCGTGGATTTGTATGGAGGAGTTTTTGAAGTATCGATCTCTCTTTTTAGAATTCCTATAGCTGACAATTTCGATGCCAGGATCTTCAAAGCCTACAAAAGAAAATCTGAGCCCAAGTGTCACTCATTTCTGCGGTTTCGGGGTTAGGTCGTCGTCTGCTGCGTGCATTCACTATACCCAAATCGCGGGTGGAAGGGGGTCAAGCGCGGGTACCATTCAGAAAGATTTTAATCGCATCGATTTCATCCATCATTCTACAACTCAATTTTTTCGCAGCCCCATCCGTTTCTGTACAAACGATATTTATTGCCATTCAGGGTTACAGCAACTGGTCTTTCATTATCATCCCACAGAGAGTCAACTATGGGATCATTGGCTCCTCATCCGTGTGTCTCATTGCTATCGTATTCATGAGCATACTTTATGGGGATACCCTTGGTTGTACCAATGAAGGCAGTAAGTACCTTTTATGAGTTTTCCTTTAGTTTTGGTAGCCACTTTTGGAACGGTCACTTCTGCCCCGTCCAGATCATATTTAGAGAATCCAAATCCGGTTACATTCAAATGAAACAAATCACGCTTTTGGGTAATAACAAATGCACTGCCCCGTGTATCCAATACAATATTACGAACTGCGTCATTGATCTTGAATACGTCGGTATGTTCTGTGCCCAATTCGCCCTCATATTTGAAGCGAACACCTTTGTCCGTTCCTATGTAAGCGGTACAGTTTATAAGTCTTTCTCCGTAATCTTCATACAAAATTTTAATCACAGTTGCTTTTTCACCTTGGGTGATGACCGCGGGTAATCCGCCTCTGGTGTCCATTGGAACATTAGTTCCTGACAAAGTTGAAACGGTAATAAGTAGTTAGTTGGTTTCGAGGCTATCATCGTCAAGTTCGGTAATTAAAGAATCATGTTCCAAGCTAAAGATGTTCCAGATAAAAGTGCTGTGAAGTAATTTTCCCGCGTAGTTCCACTTTTCCACATTATTTTACTCAAGGAAGATTGCGCGGAGATGGATAAATTTTGCACCAAGGTTATAAAGTTGTAGCTCGCTTCTGAGCAGTGATTGGTTTTCGGCCTGAGCCGCAGGCAAAGGTCGAAATATGTATAATCGTTCGGAGAGCGGGGAACCTTGTGAACGAGGGGTGTAAATACTATTCTGTAAATAAAAATTGTAAAAATTAGTTCTTCACAATTTTCCAATATTCGGGTGCCTACAAAATTGCGAAAAATGAGTTTTTCGCCTCTCATGTACTTTCGTACTTTTGAATGATTATTTCGACCAAAGGCTGCGGTTCGAGCTGAAATTGAATCTTTCAGAAGCGAGCTGTAAACCTCAAAAAACTCGGTGCGAAATATAATAGTTTTGTGCAGGTTCACGTGCACGAGTACAAGGATGTATTGTCTCACAAAAATTCATATTCATTCCGACTACCACTTGATTCTCAACGGAATTCACAATTTGTCATGTTGCGAGACTTTTCAAGAAATTTTTATTCTATCGACTCTTTCGATTGTAGTTTCTTGTGTCAAAAAAAAAAAAAGAGAACACCAGAGTAAAATTTTGATAACTTTATTGCATTAACAAGTCTATTATAGATGTGCCCATACAATTGGTCATCATCAATGATACAATCCAATACTATAAACAAACGAATCGATGAAGAATTAACTTTTGCCTGGAAACGATTATGACGTTCGCCAGATTTTGTTTTTAAATCGACTGAGCGCGATGCCGTTTTAGCGCCATCGTTAGTCTGCATGGCCGTGCATTTTGGGTAGGAAAATTTTATCTTATGACTCTTTGTACCATGTCCGACGATCCATAGGTCGTTGGTACATTTTTACATCCCAGAAAGATCTCTACCAACTCATCACTGTTGATTAGTCACTCTACAGACCATCTCTTTGGATTCCCCATCCCCTTTTATTTAAATGATATTTATCACCCTTGGAAGTTACGGCAAACGCACTACCTTCATTATCCAATATAATATCAACGACATCCGCATTGAGATTAAATCTGTCAACTTCGCTACCATCCAGTGCATCTCCATATTTGAAACTCACACCTTTACTCGTACCAATATAAGCAGTACCTCTATCAAAATTTCCATCTCTTGAAGCCAGCACTTTAACCACGTTTACTTTTCCCCCATTGAGATTATATTCAGAGAATGTCCTCTCTACCATATTTAGATGAAACATACGACCTTCGTTACTTATGGCAAATGCACTGCCTCGATTATCCCAGACGAATTCACGAATATTAGCTATAATATTGAATTTATCGGCGGGTTTTCGATTCAAATCATCCCCATGCTTGAAGTAAACACCTTTGTTCGTACCTATGTAAGTACTGCCTCTTGTTAATACCCCATCATCATCATTCAAAACCTTCACCACGTTCACCTTCGCACCTCCAAGATCATATTGGACGAAGGACCACCCTTTCATGTATAAACGATAAATATTACCACTAAAGCTTATAGCAAACGCACTGCCCCGATTGTCCCATAAAATATCGCGAATATTTTCCGACAATTTGAATTTATTGATATATTGTTTGTCCAATTCATCCCCAAACTTCAAGTAAACACCTCTATCCGTTCCTATGTAAACGGTACCTCTTACGTTAACCCCATCATCACGCTCCAAAACTTTCACCACATGCACTTTTGCACCTTGAAGATTGTATTTGACGTAATCCAATGTAATTGTGTTGAGATGATACATATCACCCTTCGAGTCTATCACAAACGCGCTGCCTCTGTGATCTATAATAATATCGCGGATCCCAATGTTAAGTTTGAATTTGCGAATCTCTGGTCTTCTTTCGTTCACTTGATCGCCATTAATTAAATACACACCATGATTAGTCCCAATAAAGAGTGCACCCTCCTGCAACCATCCATCTTGTGGAGGTTGCTCGTTATACTCTTTAATCACGGTTATTATAAAGGCATTTGTAGTGCCACTGCATCGAGGCACGTTTGAATTTATATCCCGTTTTCTTCTACCACTGAATTGTCCAACAGCACCCATCCAACAGAGTGAACGTCCATTTGGGTTACGTAAATCATCCCGGACACCAAGACCATTGTAATCCAGCTCTTCAACTTCCATTGGTTCAGGGGTATGTTCGATATCCATTGGTTCAGGGGTAGGTAGGATATGCTGGCTTGGTCTAGAGCCAGCATCATAATAAACGAGCCAAAATTCACCTTCTGAACCAATGTCCCATCCAGTCACATCCCTAAAAGTTCCTGTCCATGGATCCATGATTCCATAGTGTCGTCTCATTGGATGAATTTCCGTAGGCCCAATACTATGGATTAAGGTGGCATGCCCTGACCATCGTTCAGGGTAGACTACATCTCCTACATAATTACGTACGCGTTGCGTTCGGGCCAGAATCACGGGCATGTTGTTCCTCAAACTTTCATCTATGAGCCTCTGCATAGTAAAATAAACATCTTCAGTAGTTGTACGATTAGCATATCTTAAAGGACCAAATCCTCTACTTCTATACTCCCCTCCCGCATTCACACCGTTGCCCATGATTAATGCGTTCAGTCTCTCCACAAAGAACAGAGTTGTTCCGTATTGTCTGTCCCTGAACCTCCCGGTAGCCAAATCAAAATCTAAGAACAGATCAGGACCTACTCCTTCACGACTGAAAAATCTGTACCCTAGCGAATCTTGATAAGAAGCGGTAGCAGGTAAACCTACTGGTGGTCTTGCTTGTTCGCTGGTAAGGCCCAAATGCCTGAGCAAAGATTCACAGCATGCTACCACACAATAGTTTGGGCTTTGCTGCTGAACCGGTGGAACATTCAAGTTAATTCCTCGATTCTGTCTTTTCACTCTTTTCCATGATGGATTGTGGGTTTGTTCGAGCGGTGGAATTTCGAGTTCGTCATAGTTCTTGTCTCCGGTTGCAATCTGTGTGACCACCGCTGGTGAGCCGATGACATTGACATCGTCGATTGTTCCTTAAACATTAAAAATATGAGTTTGGTTTAGGAAGCTGACAAGGTGATAATCCCTCGGTCAAAATTTGCTGATCAGAGACTAATGTGGAGGCCTGATCCACATGCCATTTCACTGATACGTTGATGCAAGCAGGAAACTAGATGAAACGTATATCAACCAAAAAAGATCTTGCGGAATATTTGTCCATGAGTAAGATAAAGAAAAGAAGAAAACATTTTACTGTACTTTTGGAGGATATTGGGGACACATACAGCAATGGGCTCGGTTCTATTCTAGTGAATGACGTTCATTTTTGTAGACATGTGGATGACATTTACATCAATTCCTGATGCAAGATTTGCTCTGAGGCGAAGTAAACCACGCTGACTTTCATAAGAGGAATTCAACGAGAGAACGATATATCGAAATCATTTGTGACTCAGATCTTGTTGACGGTCATTTGCCCCCATCCCAACCGTCAAAATATCAATATCTATCTCTTTCAATCCGTTCGCTAGAAAGTCAGTCGATTCGGACTAATATTTCAGTTGAAGAATACACTACAACTCTTGCAAATCCGTCTCGAAAGACTTTCCTGTCGAGCTTTAAGGGGGTTCGGAAGCTCTACTTTTACCGACCTAGGTAGCCGCATGTGAGCTGTGTCTGGTGACTGATACGTGACTTCATGGTGTCTATCTGTAGACATCTATCTCAAGCACTCGACAGCCTGACATAAGAAGAGATGAGTTTGTTCAATAGAGATTTGGTGTTATATCTCTATTGTTTGATATTCACCTCTGTCACTGGTGGTCACTGATGTCTGTGAATGAACTTCTCTGCTGTTTGTTACACATAGAAGTGTGTATTTCTGACTGCAAAGATTCATGCAGAGGAATGAAAAAATTCTCTGTATGAATTACTTCTATGTTCTCCTTAGCATTTATATGCAATCTCATACATTTTTTATGCATTAGTGGGGATTGACATTTCTAAATAAAGTACTGCAGCGTACTCTCCAAAACTCCATGTTGGATGCTGTTTATACACATCTTTCATATAAATACACTGCAAATGTGCATCTTGGCATGCCTAGATGTGTATTTCACGTCAATATCTTGCATTTTAAATACAACCAAAAATTGGGTGCATTTGCTATGCAGTAATGTAAACAAAACAGATGGCTGAGCCTGGACATTTTCAACTTTGAGCAGATGGAGAGAAATATTTCTGGTATCTAATAGAGACCTTAGAAACAATCAATCTTCATTCCTGCTCAATTTGGTATTTTAGTTGAACATCTTGCATTTTTTATGCACCCAAAGAGTGGGTGCATTTATTATGCAGTGATATAAACAAACAGATGGCTGAACCAGGACATTCGATTGTGAGCGGAGGAAAGGCAAATATTTCTGGTATCCAATAGAGACCTCAAAACCAAACAATCTTCATTCCTGCTCAATTTGGTATTTTAGTTGAACATCTTGCATTTTTTATGCACCCAAAGAGTGGGTGCATTTACTATGCAGTGATATAAACAAACATATGGCTGAACCAGGACATTCGATTGTGAGCGGAGGAAAGGCAAATATTTCTGGTATCCAATAGAGACCTCAAAACCAAACAATCTTCATTCCTGCTCAATTTGGTATTTTAGTTGAACATCTTGCATTTTTTATGCACCCAAAGAGTGGGTGCATTTACTATGCAGTGATATAAACAAACATATGGCTGAACCAGGACATTCGATTGTGAGCGGAGGAAAGGCAAATATTTCTGGTATCCAATAGAGACCTCAAAACCAATCAATCTTCATTCCTGCTCAAATTGGTATTTTGGTTGAATATCTTGCATTTTTTATGCACCCAAAGAGTGGGTGCATTTATTATGCAGTGATATAAACAAACAGATGGCTGAACCAGGACATTCGATTGTGAGCGGAGGAAAGGCAAATATTTCTGGTATCCAATAGAGACCTCAGAACCAATCAATCTTCATTTCTGCTCAACTTGGTAATGAACTGCATCAAAACCCATACTTGATCTAAAAAATTCCACCAAAATTAACCTATAGAAAGATCAAGTTATCAGTTATTCTTTAGTAATTCATATTTTCTTTTAATAGAATAATTTTCATGAAAGTTACAACTTCTATCTAATTCACAAATTTAGAAATGATTTGACACCTGGAGAATGCCATAATCTAGAATGCGCTGGTATAGAAAAAGCAGTTGAGCTTCGAATATGAAATTGGGTTGCTTCCATCAATGGAGCATGTCATCATCAATAGATCAATATCTGGAAGTATAAAATAGTTAATATTCAGGGATGTGATTCAGTCCACATCATTTTACTGAAGTGAATCTTGCATCATTTTGGAACTCATTTATTTTTAGAATCTGAAACATGTAAATTTTTAAATATGATGATTTTCTCCCTCGAAGACCTTAAAATGTAGATTAGAGATGTGGTACTTACCCAATCTGAACACTTACAGAGTTGTATGATCCCTCAATACGGTTAGTGTTAGGGAAAATGGAGAGAAACAGGTTGTTTGATTCCACAGAAGAACCCATGCTGGAAGCTAAGAATCGACATGAGTGATTGAGTTCTGCTTGCACCTGAAAGCAGAAATTTGCTTGAGGTTTCTATAACAAATTTCTATACGTGCTAGGGTAAAGGCATGATTGAGGCTCAATATGATCCATAAAAGCTCAAAGAATCTAGTTTTGCCACTTGTGTAGTACATAACCTGATGACCAAGTTTTGAAATTATTTCTAAGCAATAACAGAAAACCATGAAGCTTCATACATTATTATGAAATTCAGAAAATTCTCACTATTTGTAGGTAGTTTAGAGTATAAATTGATGGGCTAACTCACCATACTGAGTCTACATACAGAATGTCGTCAACTGCCCAATCAAACAACCATGCCGTATGGACCTTCAAATCTTCCTAGGACAGCAAAAGACAGCTCAAAATATTGCTAAGAGCCTCCAGTAATATGCCATACAGTGCAGATGGTTCCCCAGAAGCTCTGGGTGAGTTTCTAGCCATAACGTAGAGCTTTGCTTCAAATGACGAGGTCCTGGGAATGACACAAAATCAAGAAAATGCCTTTATTGACAACTGAAACCTTTATCACTAGTAAAATCACAATTTTTACAATCTTTTAAATATAAAAAATTCTAGGTTAGGCCTTATCTATGAGAAAAATCTTCAAAATCAGATGAGTTGACATCTAGCCCCATTGAAAGGCACTGCAAAAACAGCTGACTTATAACCTTCCGGATGAGAAAACTACACGACATAGCTAGTCGATTTTGGGCACAATAGATTCATGATGAATTTGAGCACCACCGACGTGCACTATTTACTGGGAAGATGTGTGATTTAAAAAGATACTCACGTCAAAAAAAACGTCACGGCGTCATGCGAGCAGTCGACGCCGACCGGGCGTTGCTGGATGGGAGATGGAAAACGTCGACGCCGCGATGTAGCCAGGGTTGGCCTAGTCTCGTACTTGCACTAAATATAATAACTGACACTGGAGTATTAGCACACACTCGATGGAAACCATCTCATCACCCGCGAGAGCACCGGGAAGCCCTAAAACATCCACACGGTGTCAGCTGACGCGGCGGACCCGCAACTAAACGCCCAGCTCACACGCGTTTGTTGACATTATGAGTGTTCACAGGCTCGTGATAGTTCTTGATTTTTTATAATTTTTTTAGGATGAGTTGGGGCAAAAGGGCTCTATTAGGCTCTTCCTTGTAATCGTAGCTACCTCGTCGTGGATTTTCAAGGTGATTCGTTATCATTCAGAGGAGAAAAGACCTTTCTCAGTAAAACAACCACTATTTTGGTAACTGAGAAAGCTCTTTTCTCCTTCAAATCATGATGAAACACCCTGAAAATTTACGAAGAGATAGCTGCGATTCCAAGGAAGAGCCTAATATAGCCCTTTTTCCGAGATATTGCGTAATACTGGAGTAATGAACTTTTTTGTGATGAAATCCGAGGTCGGTAAAGGTAGAGCTTCCGCACCCCCTTAACAAAAGTCTTGTAAAGCTCCCGATGGAGGAGGGATGAGATTACCACAAAAATTTTCTTTGGAGCCGCTCTTGTATCAGTTGGGGTAAAGTTCCCGATCAACTGGAGTTTACGGCCATCACCAAGGATTTTTCCCATTGGAGAGATAATTTTAGGAATTTTCCATGAGAAAAGAGTGAATTAGCGCCCTCTCCTCCTCCGGAGTTTGACGCAGCTGAATCCAATACAAATGAACGTTTATTTATGACAAACTCGTTCCGCTGGAATCAGTGAATATTGCTCCCAATCACTGATTTCCAGAGCATTTTCACTGATTAGCAGTTAATTCTACTGCAAATCAGTGGAATCGCACTGTCCAGTCGGTGATTAGGAGCAATTCTTGCTGATTACAGCAGGGCGAAAAGATATCCCAAAATTTTTCAGCCTTATTGGAGAAGATATTTCGAGAAGATAGTTTTTCCCCCATTTTTCATGTAGGACTCATTTTTTGTCTTTATTCTATCTACCTTTTCCCCCATGTGTTGTCATGTATTCCACCATACACTAGAATTCATCCGAATTATCAAAGATGCTGCTGATATTTTGAGTATTTTTTCATATTCATACACAAAAATCCCGCTAAAGTCGCTTTGGCAGCCTTGAAGCAAAAATTGCGTATATGTTCGGATGGGAGAAGTGACAGGCACAACAAAGAAACACCTGTCCCTTCGTTTTGTATTTAGAGTCATCCACTTCAAGAGGAGGCGGGTCTACTTTTCTAATAAGGAATCTGGCTAGGTAATCTTATCTGGAATCGATCGCAGGTGCTCAGAGATTCATGTAGAATCAACATAAGGTAAGTGTACCCAACTCGCCCCATTAAGCCATTTCCTTAATAACTCTGGCCCATTTCAATATTTTCCAACGTACTTTAACTCATTTTGAAGCTTGTCTTAAGACCTTTAAAAATGAGCTAAGATACATCTAATTTGAATGAACTGGAGCCGAGCTGTTTTAATTCTCCCAAAAGGTGATTTTTGAGAGTTTACAAAAGTGTGTACCCAACTTGCCCCCATCATTTAAAACAATGTAAATCGGCGATGGAGTGGATAAAATCGCTTTGATCCGTTTTTATCGACGTGCAGCGACATTTGTAGCTTTTAGCTGGCCCCAAACACTGTTTCCGACCTATTTTGATGCGATAAACACTTTCTGAGCGGTGAAAAGAGCCATACTGCACGCCTTCTCGAGATAACCATATGGGGGCATGTTAGGCAAACTTTGATGTCGGCTTTCTTGATTCTCGAATCAGCTCCGTGTTTTGTACATAATATCGCTCCAAATCAGAGGAAGAGCGAATTTTGAAGGTCTTGAGACAAGGAATCGAATGCGCTAAGGAACGTTAAGATTGCTCGAATAGAAATAAATTTGCATCGGTTTTAGTGAACACAATTTCCTCGGTGATTTCTTAGCCGTGCAAACACGGGAAAAGGGAAAAATCACTTAAAATTTTTTAGAGAATGCAGAAATGATCCGGGGTCGATGCAAACTACTAAGTTTCTCATATTCTAACATAACAAACATAAAAAAAATATGCGGGAAGGTTTATGAGTGCCCATTCCTGAGATCGGCATATGGGGGCAAGTTGGGTACACTTACCTTAATATGAGCTTATCAAAGATGGTGATCGAAATTTGATGGGAAGAATTTCTAAATGAGCTGAGCGAAGTTTGTTTGAGAAAACCTTGCTCGAAGATATGGGACTGGTATAGTCAGAATAGTATATTACGAAGCGACTTCGATTCTTTACGCACTGTCGGAAATTTTTACACACAAGGGCAACAACTTTACGCACTGTTGAGTTGAGATTCTTTACACACCAGCGTAAAGAATCTCAACAGTGCGTGAAGTGTTACTCGAGTGTGTAAAGTTTGCGACAGTGCGTAAAGTATCGAAGTCGTTTCGTACGATATTTTTACCAATTTTCCGATGTTTGGGTGCATACAAAATTGCGAAAAATAACTTTTCGAAATCATGTGCGTAAAGTTAGTGCGTAAGGAACATTTTTCCGTGCGTAAAGGAATTTTTGCGCACGGAATGCGTGAAGACCTGTGCGTAAAGTCACCAACAGTGCGTAAGGTAGGTCTTTACGCACTGGAACGTATCTTTACGCACTGCCGTATTTTCTTTATAGCCTGATATTCTACAACATCTCTTGAAGTTTCTGCGTTGTTTAGCAAAATGATCTCTGTCTTAATTCTGCAGAATCGGAGTGCTCCAATCGTTGATTCGAAGCTGCCCAAAGCAGGTGTAATGACTCCTTTAACTCGATGGAATTAATACTTATGAGCTCTCTAAATTGTTATACTCAGTCTTGCTCTCTCGATAAGTCCATACGATTGAAATATCCTGGTCGGCCCATCGAATTGAACATGGAAATAGTTCACTTCGGTGGATCATGAATTTAATTGAGTTCAATACAATATACATATAGACCTTTTTGGAGTGCTTCCACCGTGGTTTCGGTGGTTTGAAATCTACCTTGGACCGTACGTCCAAAAGAAATGTAAATTCACTTTTCGGATACTTCGCCTCAAAAAAGAGTGTCAGCGATGTATTGATATTCTTTTATAAGAAAGAATCCGTAGGATTCGAAATCGCTTTCTATCCCGTGTATTCAGAGCATTATTATTATCGTTAGAATTGTCCAAGTTCTTTCTATTGAACCATAGAAATGGCGTATTATTTCATCAATCCGTTGATTTAATCTTGCCCGTCCTTGACGATATTCATAAAACTCTATAATAATTTTCTTCGAAATTCAGAATTGTTATTATCTTATGAACTTACATATTTCGGATCTTGTCCACTATTTGTACTTTTGAGGATTGAGATCGATATTTTCAAACTATGCAGTAACATATGATATATAACAAAAGATCTTTTTCTGATACATTTTCAGAATTTTTTTCAGTCGGGGGGCTCCGCCCCCCGAACCCCCCGGCGGGGGCTTCGCCCCCTGCACCCCCACCAGGGGCTGCCGCCCCTGGACCCCGCTCTGCGCCCTTTTCCTCCACCTGCCCCGATCACGATTTGATTACTGGCGTATGAGGTGACCGACAGAATGCTAACTTTCCGCACAAAATTTCGAAAAATATCGTACGCAACTCTGTCGAAAGGTTTCCGCACTCGGAAAAACTTTACACACGAGTGTGAGTCTTTACGCACTGTTGAGATACTTTACGCACTCGCCGCTACGCGGCTCGTGCGTAAAGAATCTCACCAGTGCGTAAAGACTCACACTCGTGTGTAAAGATTTTCACTCGTGCGTAAATCCAACTTTTCGACATCGTTGCGTAATATACTATTTCGCAATCATGTGCGTAAAGTTAGTGCGTAAAGACCATTTTTTCGGTGCGTAAGGAAAAACTCTACGCACATCGAATTACACATTATTACAATAACATTCATCTCCTCGACTCATGACAACTGGGTAATCGAGATAATATCGCATTTATAGAAATAAGTATGAAGAACAATTCATTATGCTTTGAGCTATGAAGAACTCCACGTCCGGAGGAACATAAAGTTCTTCTTAGCGATACTTTCAACTTACCCGTGGAGTTAAGAGCGGAGGCTCGACAAACGATGACCAGACACAGGAGAAGATACAAATCCAACAGCCTCATGTTGTTCCGGACGTTCAACGATAGCAATATGCGCAACTCAAGTATGCCAGTCTTTTATAGCTCAAAAACGCAAACTCGATAATTAAGTAGATATGTGTGTGATCGCTTATATATCGGTCACATTATCTTCGAAAATGAGACAGTTTTGATCTGTTTCCATCGACACGCCTGCTTCATACTTGTGAATGTGGTTTTTCCCCAAGAATTCGAGATATGAGACGCAACGGCTCGAACCCCATCAGATAGCCTTGGAGATGGAAATTCCCTTGTAAATGAAATTTCTTAACAGAACGAGCTACTCGGATTATCTTGCGAAAAATACCCTTAGCTGACGCAAAGACGATGAGAATGTGGGAATTGCAGTTATTGCTACCCACACATCATGGATATTTTTGAGGGAAACTTTTCAGTGGAATATTCCAATAAAATCTCACAGAAATCTTCCAGGAATATTTCAGGAAATATTCCATAATATTCAGTTGGAGAACTCCATAATGATCGCCCAAAAAACTCACAGAAATATTCTATGAAATTTTACAATTAATCTTTTACAAACCTCACTTTGAAAGATATCTGAAAGGTCTCTTAAAGATTCAAGTGCAACATTCGGAAAGTATGACTTTAAGATATTTGTGCAATAATGCACAACAATTTTTCAGCCACCCTGCATTCGAAGGTCTCTGGGTGGTCTTTGGAAGCTTCCTGAAAGATTCCTGAGAGGTTTCTGAGAGCATCCTCGAAAAAATGTCAGTGCAATATTTCCAAAATATCTTTAAACACTTTTGTAATATTCACTGACATTCTATCAGCAATATTGATCCGGAGGGATTTTGTAGAGGTTTTTGAATGGTCCTTAGAAGATTTTAGTGCGATATCCCAAGAGTATGGCTTTCATATACAGTAGAACCTCGAATAGCGGACACCCCGAAATAGCGGACACCTCGCAATAGCGGACAATTTTTGGAGCTCGATTTGATTTCCATTGGTTCTTATGGCATCAAACCCTCGGAATAGCGGACAAAATTTTGTTCGTCAAATAGTCCTGTTACGGGAAATTTCACCTCGCAATAACGGACATGCTAAATTTTCTTCCTTCGTCAATGCAAGAATACGATTACGTGTAAAATGATTGTCATCAGATTTAGTGAGGCTCAAAATGAATATACAGTTTGAATGGTGGCCAATACAAACTTTGTATTCTGTTAGACAGCCGTGCTGTAATTGACAAATACGGATCGTTTTGAGCCAATCGAGGATAGTCTGTCTGAAAATTCGAGTAGATGTCTCTTGTATCTCTCTCGTGCCGACGCAAAGATCTATTCATCTCCACAGAAAGCTTTTTTGGAGAATAATCAATGTCTTGCTTGTCTAAGATTTCAGAAATAGAGTATAAGGTTGAGAGTGCTATTATTTGTAAGCGATAATAAGACAAGCATCTACTGTTGACTATTTTGCTACGAAGTGGTCGACGATCCATTCGTTTATATTTTTGACGGCTTTGAACAATGATGGTGATGGCTTGAATGCACTCTGATTTGCAATAAAATACCCGAAGTCATTTTTTTATTGATGCATTAATATATGAATGATGGCGAGCAAAATTTTGGAAAACCCTTGCAATAGCGGACACCTCGCAATAGCGGACACTTTGTGTGGCCCAAAAAGGTGTCCGCTATTCGAGGTTCTACTGTATTGCATGGATATTCTACTGACAATTTCTCAGTAATTGTATTGGAACGGAGTCCCTTTACGCTCGTCTGAGAAGTAAAATCGCGCGCGATCAGCTGACCGACACGGCCCGGTGGAACGAGATTCGATGCAACCCGCCATGCAACGAAAAAGCGACACTTTTGCGATATAGGTATACTGCTTGCGCTAAGCAACCGCGCGTACTCACTCTTCGCCATGGTGGAAAGGAGATATGGTGTGCTCACGCGCAGCGTGAGCACCTCAGCCAATTGCATTTCTGCCCCAGTTGCCGGCCATATTGCCCTGATAGCCAATGAGATGGCCGAAGCCCCGGAGGCAAATTTGAACGTTTGAAAACAGAGATAGCTTCAAGAAACGCGTTTTGAGTGTTTCAGATTTTTTTGTCAAGAATGGAATTGGCTGAGGAGACTGATTAGAATGCCTTCTGCATCGTTCAACAGTTATCTTCATGAAACAGATAACTGTTGGCGATTACAAGAAATTCAGTTGCGAACTTTGTTATTCCAATAAATGGTGAATTATAAATCACGAGCCAGACTCGTCTGAGACAAAATCAGCTATGCACGCAAATTTTAATTTTGATACACTGTTCGAATTTCGGAATAAGGAGAGCAGCTGATGGGATCAATTACTTGGGGAATTGATCGGTCCCTGTGGTAGTTCGTAATGATGAGCTCTTTCACTCGCAGATCGATACATATCGTACGAATCAAATTGTATTTAACCGCGAAAATAAAACTGTGGCATTTCAAATCACAAGGAGGGGAATTCATGAGTACATAGGTGGCTTTTTTCGTGAAAGATCTTGGTTGACAGGTCAATACATTTTTTTAGAAAAGATATAAATGTGCCTTTCAAAATTCCTAAAATGAGACAAATGGAGTTGTTCCTTTAGTAGCACAAATGGTATTTTATGTCGCATTGACACGTTTATATGTTTAATCACAGATTGTTAAGAACTGCATCGAGTATGAATCACTCATTTGGCACATGACACATTAATGGCACATTTATATCTTTTCTAAAAACATGAAACTCTTTTCAGAATATTCAGAAAGCAGATTCGGTTGACTTGGAATCATCACTGGCTTACAAGTTAATATCAGCAACAGACACTATCACATAGTAATAATAATTCTTCAGATTCCTAGACATGCAATAAAATCTTGAAAAAAACAATTCACAGATCACAATCAACTCAATAAAATGTGAGGAGATAGTTATGAGAAGGATTCGATTTTTTTCCAGTTCTCCGAGCTTGTCTTGGTCGCTTATAAGCGTTTCTCCTCTGGTGGTTCAATTCTTCCGATCTGATATAAGTTCGAGACACTGTCTGAAAGTTTGTTTACATCCCGACCACAGAAATCAGCCCACTGCTTAGCCACTGCTGGTCAATGCTTGGGTATCCGGAAAAACTCATTTTGTCTTTATCAACATTCCATTCCGATTATATGGCATAGATGAACGGAGCAACACGCCATTTTTCTTGTTAAAAATGAATAAAAAAATGGATGAGTAACGCGATGTTGTGGAACGGTAGTGGCTCGAACGGCCAAACCGTTGCTAGCGAGAGCAGTCGTCTGCTCCATTCAAATACACAAGAGGGCTGCCGATGGGATCTGCGCAGAGCAAGACGAAAACTCGTCCTTGACTTGAACACGCCATATCTCCTTTCCACCATGCTCTTCGCATTATCAGATGCCGAAAGCCGAAATCCGTCAGCTATGGTCTATAGACGGTATACCGTCTGCATGCATCCAGCACTATTCGATTGTTGTTCATCATTCATATAGTATTAGGCCAGTAGAATTAGCTCGGAAAGGACGTCATTTTGGCGGTGGAAGATAGATGCTGGTTTTTTTTCAGGTGCAGGACACTCCATAGAACCATGTCTACCACTTCCAAACAAATTTCGCTGGCCGAAAAAAAATATTAACAATAAATTACTGGAAATAAAATAATTTAAAAAAATAATTTTAAAAATTCGCTTTTATGAACATAACAGCAACACAAAATGTGAATTTAATCTTGAATCTCTTTTTTGCATCTTATAGACATTGGCTAAGTTTACTGACTTACATGCTCCAAGATGTTCATGATTTTAAGAATAAATATGATAAAAGCGTGGGTTAAATGATGAAGCCTACTGTTGAGCCTACTGCCCTCGCTTTTATCATATTTATTCTTAAAATCTTGAACTTCTTGGAGCATGTAAGTCAGTAAACTTAGCCAATGTCTATGCTAGATGCAGAAAAGAGATTCAAGATTATTTCCACATTTTGCGTTGCTGTTATGTTCATAAAAGCGAATTTTTAAAAATATTCCTTTTAATTATTTTATTTTCATATTTTTAGTTCATATAGAATCATTTCAAATGGACTATGATTAAAAAAATTTAATATCAGGCAAAGGCTCTGGGTAATCTTTGGAATTCCTCTGGCTGATCATATTGAAGAGATGTATCCATTTTTGCAAAAGTATTGCATAAAAAGGGCTGTAGACTACAAATGGATTAGTAAGGAGTAGGGCGATCAGTCGAGGTTGATCCCAAATTATGCTTCTTTTCATGTACAGCAAACCGATAACTTTGTAATGAACGCCAAGTTATTGGCAAATCAAATTCAGGAGGCTGTATAGGTTATTGACGACCTCAGTATGTCTCTATCGATTAGTATTTCATAATAATTTACAAGTCAGAGCTCAATCATGGATAGGGATATATGCTAACTCAAACCAGTCGAGCGATACTTCATGCTTGTAAGAAACTGAATAATCCTTGAGCCCTCTATGCTGATAACACTCTAATACTTTGGTATTAGTGTTGCAGAATTGTGAACATTTACACAGAAATAATTGAAGTGGTTAAATTAAGTTAAAGATGACTGCTGAATTTTGGTAATGGATGCGTCAATGGTAGAAAGCATCTTCAGGAGTGTGAACGAACCAGCACTTGGTGCGCATGAAGCTACTGCAACAGTTCACAACAAAAATGGTCTATTCCATCACACTAATCTGGATTTCTGAACTGTGGCATACCTAATTAATATTCAGAAGAGAAATTGATGTCAATTACTGATCAAGTGACACACAGTATCTCATAAAATACAATTTGACATTCGCTTTGATTTCACAAAAAATCTCATGTATTTAAAATCTTCATGAAAAGTCATCGTCGCCCTTTTTATTAACTGTATAACACACTTATGAATGTTTCGAGAGAAGTAGCCAACAAATAGGTAGCACGTAAACTTGAAGCCACTTTTCGGGCCTCAAATATTATTTCAAACGGAGGTATACAAACCTTCTACGAATTGTGTAGGAATAAGTTTTGCATCGCGGGTCATGACTCAGCCCTATTTTGGATTACACCTGCAGGTGAAGTCACATTTCGAGCCCACTTTTATTTACAATACATATCAACAGTAGTCGATTTTCTTTCCACCATCGAGCATGGGGCCCAAGTTTAAATCTTACTCCATTGAAATCATCCCAGGAAATGAGGTCGAGATTTGAGCCTCCTCATTTGGCGCGTTCAGTTTAGATATTTCGATATTACCTCAGCCGCATTTTTATACTTCCAAATAGATTCTCTCTTGCCTTTTGAAGTCCTAAATAGCCTTACCAAAAATAATGGAGACAAATAATGTACTTCGCGCATTCCAAGATTGCCTATAAATGACGGCCCATCTGTGTATGGGCAGCAGTCATTTTTTAGCCTCGACGCCGACGCCAGGCTAGAGGAACGCTCGGGCGAGGGCAGCTCGCCCTCGACCCTTTTATCAATTAATAATTTTTCGAAATAATTAACTCACAATTAGTGTGTGTGCACGAGTGAACGTTTCGATTGGGATCCAGCCTTGTTTTGTACTGTAAAAATCAATTAGTCGTCGACCACATTATTACCATACGAACCTCTTCCGTCCCCGCCCTACAATCTATCCACTAAATCAGAATTCGAGCCAGTGCAGTGCTCAAATCCTCATATTAAACCGTAGTAAAAAGTATTTGGGAATAATACCAAGTACATGATGTCGGCTTGAGAAATCGCCCACATCAAATTCATCACTCTTTTAGTACCTGATCAAAACTGTCGCTTGATTTTTCCACTGTATACAAAACTTGATTGCTTACTAGAAAATTTAGCTCCTCACAGCTATGACAACAAAATATAGAACCATCATCGACCTGTCACCCCCTGTCAGTTATACTACTGGTCTATATATTTGTTTCTAATACTCTCCTTGATCATCTGCTTCGACACTATTCACAAATTTATCTAGAAATTGATGGAGATGAGAGTCATCGCAGGATAGATCCAGAACTGAAACACATTACTGAAATCACTTCATCACAAAAAATATCTACACTGAGCTGCAACAGCATCACAGCGCTAAAGAATCGTAGAGGTTATGGGTATGATTTTTGCGGCGTGTTTTTAATATAAACCGGGCAGCTCGGCCAGGCGTCTTTGGCGAGAGCATTGCTGTATACCGCAATCACTGATGTTCATTTATTGAAGTACTTATCACGTACAAATTAGAAAGATGGCAAGCATCTCTGAGCTGAGCATCTTTGGCTGATGTGCTATATAGGGCTCACAGCTGCTCACAGCTCTATGATTCTGCTCCACATGCTCTCCCCTCGATCTGCGCACAAAACCGCGTTTGCGTTCACACAAATTGGCTTCGTGACGTGGGCACCTGAGGTTGCAAAACAATTATGAAAAAAATACTAACTAATTGTGCGTCTTAAGCGCGTTCAGAACCCGTTTGGAAATCAATTGTGAATGTTATGGATTTTCCAAAAAAAATAAAGAAGTTTTCGGGTGCTGGGAAACTTAACTAATTTTTTTCTCGGCAACCGTACACTCTGGGAATTGTGAGTTTAGTGCGGTCGATTGCGCGTAGTTTTTCGTACAAGTGAGTATTTTTACTTCATCGAAACGCAACTTATTTCTCTGAAAAACTGACGAAAACAGATTTTCAGCGGTTGTGCACGGTCACCGGAGCAGACGACGCGGCGGCGAGGCGGACCACGGCGTCCACCCGGTGATTCGTGTTCGACGAATTCGATGTCCTTGGAGGAGAAAACGATAGTTTCTTGGACAGCGACCGTGTAGCTGAAAAGCTAAACCATCCCTCGTGGAGATGACCGCCGAGGGGATGACAGAAGTTTGCTTAGACAGTGGTTTTGCGTTAAAAAACTAAACCATCCCTCGTGGGAGATGGACGCCGAGGAGATAAGAGAGATTTAAGCAAGATTCTGGCTAATTAATAAGTCTTTTCGTGTTCACATAGCAGCCGTTAGCAGAGAGGCGCTACGGCGCATGCGCTGGTCTTGCACCTCCTTCTGCTCCGCAGCTTGCCGAGAAGCAGTTTTAGTTGATTCCCGACCAAAATGATGGTGATTTTTGGAAAGTAAGAATACTCACTTGTAGGAAAAACTACGCGCAATCGACCACACTAAACGCACAATTCCCACAGTGTAAGGTTGCCGAGAAAAAAATTAGTTAAGTTTCGCAGCACCCGAAAACTTCTTTATTTTCTTTTTTTTGAAAAAACCATAACATCCACAATTGATTTTCAAACGGTATCTAAACGCGCTTAAGACGCACAATCAGGTAATATTTTTTTTAATAATTTTTTCGCAAACTCGGGTGCCCACGTCACGGAGCCTGTTAAATCGCGCATCAGAGCATTCAGAGCCTTGACACCAACACAACCATACCAAAGTGTGTCAATGACACGCTCACACGAAGTTCCCCGACAAGAATCTTGTCTCCGCGCGCCCGAGTTCAATTAAAAGCGAATAAAAAGTACACTTTTCGCGGATTAATGTCTATAGTTCTGTAGGTATAACTTCGAGCGATTTCGCTCAATAGGGTTGTTCCAAAACGGTTCAACGAATCGTCACCAAATTTGGTATGCTTATTGACCTCAATGAGGACTATCGATTGTCTGATTTTTTGGCCTCATTAGTCAACTATTGGAGGATTAACAACCATTTGTTTATAAAAGCTCTTTTTTTGTTCAAACCTATGTAACTCCAACAAAAACTATGCTAGAGCGATACATTTTGTTCAATCTGTAGCTTTTGGAACGGAGTTCCTTTACGCTCGTCTGAGGAGTAAAATCGCGCGCGGTCAGCTGACCGACACGGTCCCGTGGAACGAGATTTGATGTAACCCGCCATACGATGCAACGAAAAAGTGACACTTTTGCGATATAGGTATACTGCTAGCGCTAAGCAACCGCGCGCACTCATTCTCATCAGCATATCGCATCATCAGATGCCGAATGCCAAAATCCGTCGGCTATGGTCTACCGTCTGAATACATGCAGCACTATTCGATTGTTGTTGATAGTATTGCTAGATATAAGTATGTACGATGAAAGTGATATCTATGTGTCTCTCTGGGCAGAATTTAAAGTCTGAATGAATAAAATATTGCTTCCATATCTTAAAAGTACGAAGTTTCATTGTGACATCTTAAATCAAAAGATTCAGTGAATCCCAATAAAATTCTTTTCTCATTCAATCAGCTCTGATGCATTCTGTGAACCTTAATTAAGTAGTGATATGGGGATTCAGATTCAAATTTAGATGCATTTTATGTCCTCCCACCATAACCTTCTAAAGAGTTCATCCAAGGCCAAGCCCAAGGAGACCTCAATCACTCAGGGGCTTATTGGTGTTCATCTTTATCGGTATCGGATCGTTGTATGATGAGCATTCAGAAGCTTGAACCTCAGTTTGAAGTCGATCAAAGTTTTAGACATTTCCACACATCTTATCGAGACGAATTCCGGAACTCTGTTCCTTACGCGTTTCTCAAACGCACACGATTTTTTCCACTAGCTAGAAGATGAGACCAGAGCGAACTCGCTCAAAGTTATACCCACAGAGCTATAGGCATTCGTCCGCGAAAAGTATCGTTTTTTCCAGTAATTCATTGTTAATAATTTTTTCCGGCCAGCGAAATTTGTTCGGAAGTGGTAGAAGACATGGTTCTATGGAGTGTCCTGCACCTGAAAAAAAAAAAAAAAAAAATACCAGCACCTATCTTCCACCGCCGAAAAAAATCTAATTCTCCTGGTCTATATTGCTGGATATACAATGATGAAAGTGATATCTTGTGTTTCTTTGGACAGAATTTAAAGTCTGTATCTAAAAGGTACAAAGTTTCATTGTGACATCTGGAATCCAACGATTCAGAGTATCTCAATGAAATTCTTTTCTTATTCAATCAGCTCTGATGCATTTTGTGAACCTTAATTAAGTAGTGAGGACTCAGATTCAAATTGAGAAGCTTTTTTATGCCCCCCACCATAACCTAAAGAGTCCACCCAAGGCCAAGGACTCGTCATTTTATTCGCATAATAGTGCTTAATACTTGAAAAAATGATGCAAACTACCTCAATCACTCAGGGGCTTATTGGTGTGCATCATTATCGGTATCGTTATATGATGAGCAATGAGCATTCAGAAGCTTGAACCTCAGTTCAAATCAATTAAAGTTTTGGCCTTCATTGACATTTCCACGCAGCTTATCGAGGCGAATTTTGGAACTCCGTCCCTTACGCGTTTCTCAAACGCACACGAATTTCTAGGGAGATTCCTGAAAGGTTTCTGAGAGTTTTACGATCATGGCAGGTTATCCTTCATCACGTTATAGACCAGTGACAATTCAACTGGGAGTCACTCGGATCATGCGGATTTGGGCTCAACTCTTAGCTTCTGATGTAAGCTTCAAAATGAGCTAAAGCACGTGCGAAAATTTGGACGCCCTTTTTTGGTGGGGGCCTGTAGGCACTGCTTACTCTGCCTTAGGGTAAATCCGGCGCTGGGAGCAATATCATTTCACCTTCAATATCATGTTTCTAACGAAAAATTGAGAGGAAAACGAGAATCGTGCGCTGGCTCGTCGAATTCAAGCTCTACACCGAAACTGGCTTGTACATATGTTATTAGCGTCACATTGAACGAGACGAGAAAAAATCGCTACATAAGCCATAATACATGTCTGCATAGTTGGGCGCACACTTGAACCTGATAAAGCGTGGGACCAACCCGTTGGTCCCGCCGCACACAAAGAAGGACGCCCGGGACCCACGGATGGGTCCCGCCGCAGCGAACGTATTGATGGCAGAAAATATAATATTGCGGCTTCTTCCTATGTATGGAATTCCATACACTCGTCGAGCCAGTGTCTTGAGAGAACATAGCTTCCATACATGTTGTGACGCCCCTGCGGAGGATTCCAGTGCAATACTCCGGCTATGTCACTTCGAAACATCCCTGCAATATTCTCCAAACATTCTTTCAGCAATGCTGCTTCGAAAGATTGTGGAAAGATTAGGAAAGGTTTTTTGGGAATTCCTGAAAGGTTCCTACGAATTCCTAGTGTAATATTCCAAAAATATGGTTTTGGAATATTTCTGCAATATTGCACGACAACATCCCAGCAATCCTGCATCAAAAAATTTTCTATTCAAGTTCTTGAAAGCTTTCTGAAATATTTTGAAAGATTCCTGAGAGCACATTCAAAGATGCCAGAGCAATACTCCAAAACATCATTGTGCCTATAATAAATCCACTGGCAATCTGTCGTCAATTTTCTCCCAAAAGATTCTGGTCAGGTTTCACGGAGGTAGCTGAAAGATTTCAGTGCAATCTTCCAAAAGTATCATTTAGGAGTTTATCTTCAAAACTTTAGTGTAAATCTTTCAACGATCTTATTCCGAAAGATTGTTGAATGCTTTCTGGCAGATTCTAGTGCAATTTTTTGTGAATCTCATCTCCATATTATTTCTGCTTTACACCTCTGAGAATCTTCCGTAAAAAAGATATCAGTGCAATATTCGATAGATATCTTTCTGAAAAATTTCTGTGATATCGTGTTGACAATGTTACATGAATCTTATTCCGAAAGATTTCTGGGAGGTTCCTGAGGGTTTGCTGGAAAATTTTAGTGAAATCTCCCACAAGTCCCATTTCAGAGGTCTTCCGCAACATTTCACTGACATAATCTTCCAAAACACTCCAAGAGATGTTTCAGAGCTAGTTACGTAAAAAAGATACTAAAGAAACTTTAAGAACGCATCAAATTTCGGAATAAGTTCTTCTAACAGAACAAAAGCATGAAAATCCACCGATCGTTTGAACAAGCCGTTTCTTTGTGTCAAGATTTTCCTACTTATGGCAGTTAACTCGTCGATTGTGGAAACCGTAGAAGAGGGATCGGGGTACTACCCGAAACTTCACTAACTGAATCCGCACTCAGAGGAACTTCAGCTCTATAGATTTTCTCACTCGTGAATAAATATGCACATTCAAGGCGTTTTGGAGCGCCTAAGAATATTGCCCGTAGCCCTTGCTCTACTGTCTCGAAAAATCTCCTCGGTCGGGGAGAAATCATACCAATTCTCTTTTTTACTTGACGTATATTTATTTGACTACAAGGTGATAGGTAACTCAACGGTAACTTCGAGAGCATCAAAGTCCAGATCACACATGCTCCCACGATATGCTCAGATTAACAAGTGATATGGAGCCATTCAGGCTCTTGAACAATAACCCAAATTACTACGATCCGGATGAAGAAAAGAGAGGAAGTCCGAAGAGGTTAATCTTTTTCAAGCTCAGTGGAGTGTTCCTGAGACGAAATGTATCACTTAAATCAGATTTCAAGGTGCTGAATTATTCAGATTATACTGTCGTCTGCAAGTGTCAGTTCATCAGTCACAGCCAGACATCTTGAGTATTTCGAAATTTTTCTAAAAAGAGCTATTTGGCGTTATTTAGTTCCTTTACAAATTTGATCCTGTGAATAATTCTCGATCTCGTCTTGGAGAGCCACTCGAAGCTGGTCAGGTCAGGTTAACATGTCAGTACCTGTCAGTGCTGGATCATTTATCTTCGTTTTTTCCTCCGTGTGCTGAATGGAGATGGACAAAACTCTGCGCGTCGATGCATGCTGAGTCTGAGTCGTCCGAATATCATACAATCATGTCCACTTGTGTTTTTCGCTATCAAGATCGCATGTATCAAGAAAATGTTCGTATATCCCCCAATGTTTCCTTGTCACTTATTTTCTCGGGACGCATAAAGTATCGTCAATTTGATGGAAATCTTTACGAACCTGCGGCTTTACAGTTTTCAAATGACCGGCATTAGTAACTATAGCCTGTCCCACTGAAAAATTTAACCTTGTAAACAACCTTATTAACAAAGTTGTAAATGACCTTGTAGTCAATTTTGTTTACAAGGTTGTTTACAAGGTTATTTACAAGGTTGTTCACAACGTTGTGATCAAGGTTCTTATTTGGATTTTTTGAATTGAAAACAAATATTCCCAGTTTTTGATGTCTCTGAGAAACTCCTCAGAGATATCAGAAATTGAAGGTGAATGATCAATTACTCGGGCGCGTGGAAAGTAGTCCCGAAAATATGTGGTTAGTGGCGAAGTGATAGGGGTATTGCAAATACTTTTCGACTGAGCTCTCCTCAGATTTTCTATGCCCTACGTACTTCTCTAATAGTCACTTCGGAGACAAATGTTTGATCCTTCAATCCTGAAATTTTTAAAACAAGGAATGTCAACTCAATACCGAGAGTACCCTTCCCATGAGATAATGGAGCATTTGGGTGGGACTATTCCCTCTGCAGATCTTCATTTTCTCTAAAATCCAAGAGAAATTATTAAAATCTGTCATTAAGCCATGCTCTAAATTCAAGAAATTGAATTATGTGAAGTTGATATTTGTGGTTCATTTTGATTCTGAACAACTTATCCTGAGAATATTCTTCATTCTTCAGCATCGTTTCTTATCATCCTACAAAAAAATAATTATTTTGAATTTTGAGAAAGATGGACATGATTAACCAAGTCAGTATCGATCCATAAATTACATGCAAAGTTATGTTAACATTGCCAATTCTATGTGTGAGTAATACACCAACTAATGCCATTACTGACTCAAGCACATGCGTACATGTTGCGAGCCAATGTATGTAGTAAGTTCTATTCTAAATTGAATCACCAAAGTCATCACATTGGCTAAGAGTAATACCCGCTGTGAGAAGGTATTGAGTGATCTCGCGGATAATGAAAGTAATTCACATTCACAAAAATATTACTGGTAACGAATTTGCCGACTTGAAAGCTAAGGAAGCTTCGAGAGCAGAGACCTCTCCTCTTTTCAAAATTCCCTTCACCGATTTCAGACAAAGTGCTAAAGCATCGTTATTCAATCAGACTGTCGAAGACATAGTCGAAAGTAGCGCCAAGAGGGGAACACAATACTTTGAAACTTTTTAAGTACATCTCACAAATCATGGCTTTCGGGTAAGTTACTCTCCCGGGAAATTACGAACACGATAAACAGGTGCCGTGTTAATCATTATTCCCTCAATGCTTCCCTGGCTCGAATTGGCTATGTGAATGATGCAAAATGCAAATGCAACTCTCCATCAGAGGATTTAAATCACGTAATCTGGCAGTGTGAGCTCTACAACTCTCAGCATGTTAAACTGCTAAGAACTTTACGAATTTGGGGTCTATACCCCCTTTTCATGTCAATATGTTCCTAGCATTCCCATCTACCAAGAATTGCAAAACACTGTTCAACTTTTTGAAAGATTGTAACCTGAATATCTGAACCGAAAAATATTGTAAACTAGCTTAAGACGATATGTATTCAATCTTGTAACAGAATAGTCCTTTTTGTGATTAAAATTGCTTGAATAAAAAAAAAAAAATAAAAAAAATAATAATTCACGAGTCTATAGAGAGATCTGGATCTGTACATGCCAATCATAAAACAAGGCCTTATAGTACTATCTCTTGAAGAAGGCAGTTTTTAATGGGTATTTTAGATGATTCTGAAAAAGACTCCTCTAAAAGTCTCTCACTGTCTTAATCTATGTGGGTTCTTGAGGCACTTCCCATGATTGAAGAGTTTAACGTGAAGAAACACTCTTACGTGTAATAATATAACCTTTGGGCTCTGGAACTTCCCTTCGGATTATCATGCACTTGTGTATATGAAAATGTATCTGCTGTATTTTCATCCAAGATTAAAGAATGCCAAGCGTAGTACAACACCTGATGCCATATGTTGCACTCGAAAGAAGAGTCACGATTCATTCCATGATACGTATACTAAAGGTACGGGAATTGTTATACAATCTGAAATGTCGTTCACTGTTTTTATGATCAAAAATCTCCAAAATGACTATTTCATACTATACTCTACATCAATTCTTCAAGTCTTATTAGTGGAGCTCTTTTACTTTCTGAAGCAAAACTGTGATATGAGTGGTTGACTTTAGTCCAAAACAATGCATAACACAAGACAAGGCGCAGCTTTGAACTCACTATCATCTGTTCAGTAAATATATTGAACATGAATGATTATCTGGCCTGCAGATGATATTCTGTTTCAATGACAAGACCCTGAAAAAGTTTTCGTTCCCAACGCAAACTTGGTATCACTCATTGGGTGATCCTCTATAAACCTCTTTCAGGGACGGGTGGGAGGATTCAAGAGTTGTGGTCGACTTCATAATGTAATGTTAAACTGAAACCGTGGGAAATATTCATCTTCTAGTATTCCAGAACTAACGGAAATACTCGCTTGCTAATGCGTGCCACACGCAACAAAGAAGCAGGATGATTGAAAGATGCGCTCAAAAATTTAAAAAAACCGTTGAAAAACTATATGAACAAGCTACTTCTTGAATGCCTCTGTCATCAGATAAAAACTTGCAAATCTCTCAGGAATTGTGGCATCACTCGATGGAAAGAAGGCTCATAGATACTTGCTGAGTTGGCTGCAGGTGTGGGATGAGGAATCGGGGATGCAGTTTTGGCTTTAGCTCATTAATGATCTTCTATACGTGAGATCTCTGGACCAGGACCATCTTTTGCCAATTCAACTATTGTTTTCTGAAATCATTTGAGTCTTCATCAAGTCAATATAAATCTCTATGTTTTCAGAGCGTTCGATATGGATTGAGGGTACTGAACTTACCAACATGTGCCGATCTCAGGAATGGGTAATGGTTGACCTTCCCGCAAACTTTTTTCATGCTGCAGTATGAGTAATCAAGTGATTTGGACCAGCTCCGAATCATTTCTGCGTTTCCTTGGAAATTTACAGTGGCTTTTTGCATAATTCATGTTTGTACAACTGAGAAATGGTTTTCACCAAAACCGTCCCGAAAAACGTTTGATTAGACCATTCTCAACGGGCCTTAGGTCATTCGATTCCCTGACTCTGAATGATTGAAATGATGCCAAGCAATTGGTACAGCCAAGATATATTTCGGGGAAAATACACGAACGGAACTCATTACGTTGTAATATTTCCATCGACTCAACTCTATCAACGCATTTCAGACAATCTGTCATTCCCCTAGCTTGGTAAGTGTTGGCTCTTTTTCTAAAAGATCACTAATGTCACGCCGGAATCATAGTTTACGAAGTTAAAATGGTGATAACCAATTGGTCAATTTCGGAGCTATGAGCATCAAGTAAAACTGCAGTTTTGTGATTCATTCCCAACGTCGTCGTCTCAATCCGATGAACTTTTTTGTAGCGTGAGCCTCAGAGTCCAGAAGATCACTGAATCTCGATAACTACCAGAAAGTGAGTCGGAGGCACCCGAGATTCATCTGATCACAACAATCTGATAATTTTCAACATCCACGCAAATTTTCAAATCGCCTCGAATAACTCCGAGAAAATTTTGCAAAACTCACAACGCGTCGGACTTTCGGAATTTCCCGGATGGTCGAGTACTTTACAATCAACAGCCGTACTCGAGCTGAGGGTCTATTTTTCATACGTCGTAGCCACGCTTCAAAGTACATGAAATTGACTTTCCTAAGTAGTTATTCCGAACGAATTCTCTTGGCTTTCTCCTGGAATTGGTTTCACACGTCCAAACTTCTGCGCATGCGCAGAAAATACACGATTTCCAATGGGCTGAATATTACATTCATGAGAAACAGCAAAAATAGGCCTCATATAGTAAAAAAGGAATTCCGGAAACACTTTTTTCTAATATAAGACACAATTTTTCATCTAAAATCACGTCTTCAAGAATCTAAAAAATTTCATTTTCGAGGAACTAGTTTTGGTGTTTCTCACTCTTCTGTCCGATCAAACCACCCATAACCTCAAATCAACTTTACAGAACCGATCTCGATAGGTAATCTCAATACTAGTTCTTTATGTTGGCGTATCCATCAAGTTTGAATTAATCTGAACCCAATTTTCATGTATATAGTTCTTATGAATTTTTTTATATTTTCATCAGTCTCGTCAAAGGATCACGATGCCAAACTGAACGCGACGAAAGCTCTCAAGAATCTGAGAGACACGCACGGGAATGGCTGCTCCAAACTGCCCTTTCATTCATTCGTGGTTCTTTTCAGCCTTTTCATTCACATTTCTAATCTTCACCACGAGGCTCAACCGCACGAAAATGACAGCTATTTAGACACTGAGTGAGCCCACCTCTCGATGGGTTATATAGCTTAGTATGGTGGATTCGATAAAGGTGCGGTCCTTTCATCAAGTTAGCCAGTTTCTTGAGGATCTTCTACCCTTTCTTCATTCACCCTTCTCCCACGACTTTGAATGGATTTTCACACTTCTTTAAGAACACCTCCTTTCAATCCACCGACAGCTGAAATGACTGGCCCATTTTGGGTAAACTTTCTTTGATAGATCAATGGATCATAAAAATAATTATGATGATCTACCACATTATCAAGCTTGGGCGTTATTCTCGAATGGATTGAATGGGTTCCGTCAATCCTGAATGAGTTCGTTGATACTATTTATTTCTTCTCGGAAGAATTATTCATCATAACTGAATAAGAATTTGGTGTCCAATTCTGTCAAATCACCACATAACATCTCAATCTTCTAAAATCTCAGTTCTGAGCATTGCTGGTTCTCTTAAATAGTATATTAAGCAACTAGGGGTCAAACGAAAATTTGCGCACGAGTCACCGTAAGAGTGTGCAAATGAGCCGTTTGCGCACTGCGCCAATCATGAAACTGTGCGCAAACGGCTCATCTGCACACGAGTGCGGGGACGAGTGCGCAAACATTTGCCCCGTGTTGCTTACGATATTTTATGCTATTGCTGTGAGCAAAGTTGTAACTCGCCAAAAAATACGCCCTGATTGGAATAAATTTAACATCATTAAGCGGCAGAATGGTTGGCGGGAAAATGTAGCCATCTCTGACTCACTAGTCGATATCATGACAGGTAAGATCACTCCTAATTAAAAGCCATCGACTAAAAGTCATCGACCCATACCAAAGTGATACTCTGTTACCTATATGGGTCATTCTCCTTAAGCGCGTCATTTTGGACATCTATATTCTGAAGAAAAAAATTGTATTTAAAACTGGCCTGGTGGGTAGGGTATCTTTCATTTTCGCTATAGATTGAAGTATGATGTTTTGGCCAACCAAATCTGAACGCACACCAACGTAAAATGAATTTCTGTGTATTGGTAAGCCACGGAGTTTACAGTACTGACACGGAGTTTACACAAATAACGTGAAGACGCTTCTTATGGAGTGAGGGGACAAATATACTACCTTGCTTGAAGTGTTGGTGTCTGAATGTGATTATTCAAACTCAAGGGTCAAGTAGTATCTATCATAGGAGTGATCATCTCGTTCAGTTTGAGCCGCAGATATAGATCAGTGCGCGACTCTCAAAATTCGAGCACTAAGTGGCTAAACTCGGCACAACAGCATGATTCTGGGCTCAAATGATGGGTGACACATTCAAAGGTCAATATTGATGACAATCAATGTTTAAAAATTGCAGTGCGATATGAAGAAATAGCAAATACGTGCATTTTTCGGATTTTCGCGGTTTTTTGGGTACAAGTCGGGAAATATTGATTTTTAGAGAAAATGTGTGGAGTAACTTTTTGTAGATTCTTTTGAGATCTACGAATGTTGTCGCCACATGTTTTCCAAAAACCCCCATATTTCAAGGCTTATAATGAAAAAACCGAAAAGGACGTCAAATTGTTTATTTTCGCCACGCCTCAAATTTGAAACAATAATTCTCATTAATATTGATCATTGAAAGTGCCATTCATCATTTGAGCCCAGGATTATGCTGTTGTAGCGAGTTTAGCTGCTTTCTCAAACGAGAAACGTTTTACAAGCTATGGGTGTCTCGTATTGAAATATCGTGCCACCACGTTGCGAGCCACACTCATCATTGGATACAACAGACAGTATAGACAAAGACCGTCTGATCATTTGCTGAAATCGTTTCATCCTCCATACATCCTATTCAATGTCCCTAGATCACACAAATCACATGCGAAGAATGATTTACTCAGGACCAGACCTATGTACGTGTACTTCTGGACTTATATTAAATTCGAGTTGTATAATATTTCCCTAACAATACGCATACATGCAATGAGATCCTCGGATACAGACAAAACAGCATACACACATGCCTGCTTCACAGTACTCAATTGATTCAGATAGTCTGACGATTCCCCCAGGACTTGCACACATGCATCAAATCTCACGGTGACTCGTGCATTAGCACACACATACAAGCCTACTCCATCAACAGAATGCAGAAAAAGTGTCACTATATGGCCGAATTTGTTAAATTTAGGGCCACGGTGCAGTGCAAAAAGAGCATTTGGAGTAGTGACAAGTATGGGACACGGAGTTTACAAGACACGGAGTTTACATTTCTGCTTTCCGTGCTCTCTTGACGATTCTACTCACTCTAAAGCTAAACCCACTTATTTGGTATATAGTGTGGTTGTGTTTGATACATCCCAACAGTTTTGGGGCGTTCAAGGCGGGTGCGCTCAAAAATTCGTCGATCAACGCTCAATAACGAGCGATCCTGCAAATATTTCGGTTCTTGAACTCTACTTACCGCTAACTGTGTGTATTATCATTGATTAACACAGTACCAGGGGCGCAAAGGTGTAAAAATAGCGACTGAACTCCGCAATTTATCGGAAACGACGAAATTTTGTGAGAATTCGATTACATCACCATTTCGAATCCCACTGAACGCTGCCGCATTGACTGAATATAACCCACGGTTTGTAGACAACTTTGAAGCCTAACGAATCACCTACTTTACGCAGGATAGCTCATTCACTCGTCAAAGCAGTGAGAACTTGGGACCAAATCATCGATTTTTCAAATTACAGGCACGGAGTTTACATTTCGACGATGAAACCAGTCGTATTATACCTTTCCCAGAGAAATCGTGGTCCGCATATACATGTGCTTGACGTGAAATATGTTGTTTCAAGTCATGAAAAACTTCCCAGTAGGCTAGTATATTCCTCTGGAAGATCGCGAGTCATTACACGAAATTGACGCGCCTATGAAGAATGACCCATATATGTCAGTACGATTGTATACTCGGGTGTGGGTAGGCGGTACGCAGGGCGCAGGAGCGGGGTCCAGGGGGCGTAGCCCCCCGACTGCAAAAACATTATGAGAAATATTTGAAAAAAAAACTTTTCAATCATTCAACTACAACAGTCCAAAAGGTGGTGAAAAAAGCTACAAAATGAGCTAAAGTACGTTTCATTTGAAGGTCTGAAAGCCGAAATATCCCAATTTTACGATAAACCCTCATGGAATTAGGCCTCTTTTCCACGTGGGGGCAAATTAGGAACACACTGTCGAAAACTCGCAAAAAATTTTATGCAATTCTCCGATGATTGGGTGCTCGTAAAATTGCATAAAATAGTATTTGCACCTCGTTCTTGAGGTTCCCCACTTCATGAACTTGGTGCAAAACATACTATTCTTTTGCAAAAATCAAGATAGCTCGTCTCCAACTTTTTTGATCGCCTGTGCGCAATTGAGTCATTTGCACACTGTTTTTGCTTTTCATTTGCTCACAGAAGATCAAAAAACATAGTATGACACTCGGGCACAATGGTTTCCGCTTTCTCGTGCTTATTTAGACCCTCGCCTGCGGCTCGGGCCTTAAAAAGTCACTCGAAGTGCGAAAACCATCGTTTGCGCCCTTGTATCATAATATACTATTCCAAATCGAACGTATTCCAATTCATTTTAAAGATCTTAAAACAAGCTTTGAAATGAGCCAAAGTACGTTCAAAAATATTGAGATGAGTTAGAATGGCGAGCAAAACAAAAGTAGTAGGGGTCATAGTGGAGGTAAATTATGCACTCTTACCTTACATCCAATCATCGTTGTTTTCTGGACATTTTCATCGATCTGGTACTCACATTCCACAGCCTGGACTGCACGATTCTAAGTTTCATCTTCAGTTCAAAGAGATCTGATTTCCCCGTGCGGAAACGATATTTGCGCACAAGGTTATGTTTGCACCGTGCGCAAATGACCAATTTGCACACGGTTGAGTGATTTGCGGCGTGCGCAAATAGTATATTAAGCAACAAGGGCGCCAACAGATATTTGCGCACGAGTCACCGCAACGAGTGTGCAAACGCCTCATTTACGCACAGTTTCATCGTTTACGCAGTGCGCAAATGAGCCATTTGCGCACTGCGTGAACGACGAAACTGTGCGCAAATGGAACCTTTGCACACTCGTTGCGGTGACTCGTGCGCAAATGTCGGCGCCCGAGTTGCTTACGATATTTTTTGTTATTTCTGTGAGCAAAAATGTAACCCGCCTCCTAAAACACATCAAAGAATTAGGGGATGCTGTGAGAGTTGGCCGTCATCTCGAGAGTTGACGGACTTTGTTCCTTTTTCGCGTTGGTGTGTACGAACTTTCCGAGTCCTTGTTCCTCCTCAAACAAATTATGAACCATTTCCATTTGAACTACTCGGGACCCATGACGATTTTCTGAAAAATTTTGACAGTAGCCAGGAGTGACCGAAGCATCACCTACAGCGAATGATCAATGCATCTCAAGCATTCAGAGGAATGTGGCACGGCGGGGTCACAGGAGGGTGGAGGAGGGGGTCCAGGGGGCGGAGCCCCCGCCGGGGGGTTCGGGGGGCGGAGCCCCCCGACTGAAAAAAAATTCTGAGAAATGTATCAGAAAAAACTCTATCGCCCATATAGTATGTTACCACGTTGCTCAAGACTGTCGCTGGTGCTCGAAAGATCAAAGTTAGATATTCTTTACAATTATGTATGATGATGATATATAGATAGATGATGGTATAGAGTGATCAGAAAACAACTCGAGTCCAGTGCGCGAATGAAATTTGCACAGTGCGCAAATGCCTCATTTGCACACTGTTCTTCATTTACGCAGTGCGCAAACGAGTATTTGCGCACTGATGCCTCATTTGCGCACTGCGTGAAAAAATATTTGCACACAGTTGTGTCGGAATAATGAGCAAATTCGCTATTTGCACACGCACACTTGCGTCTAAATGGCCATTTTTGCGCACAGAATAACAAAAAAAAATTTGCACACAGTTTTGGCATTTGCACACGGCACACAAGCGTCTAAATGGCCATTTACGCACAACTTTGCGCACAGAATAGTATAATAATATATTAAGCAACTAGGGTTCAAACAGAAATTTGCGCACGAGTGCCCGCAACGAGTGCGTAAATGATAAATTTGCACACGAGTGCGGGTACGAGTGCGCAAATGTTTGCCCCGTGTTGCTTACGATATTTTATGCTATTGCTGTGAGCAAAATTGCAACTCGCCAAAGAATACGCAATCATCGAATTAGATCTCAGATCAAGGAGCATTGAATCATTCCAGTCAATGTGCGCAGGGAACTGTATAATAAATTTGAATAGAAAATTTCATGGAAGGTAATAACATCATTCATGAGATAGTTAACACAAATCCGCTGCTCAATCATGTGTTAGCTGAAGATCACCAAACTTACTATTAATTCTTTGATCGATCAATTTTTGAAAAGTATTAAAACCTATTCTGGTACATCAGTAGCGTGGATCTCAATATTTATTTTGAATTAGACAGGCAGTACTAATTCTATCTCGATTTCAAATGAGAGCCAAGAAGTCTAAGAAGAGTAAAGTTATTTTGATCTTCTAGTACCTAAATGTCCATTGGAACCAAATGATTTGAACTTACAGAGGATATCTTGAGAGTCTATCGATCTTCAACATTTACCGTGTTACTTTAGAGAGCGCAGGTGAGATTCGTACAGAATTCGTCAAACAGTTAGTAAAATGTATGTAACTTAGCCACCGTTTGACCCCGTTTATAAATTTGAGACATCAATTATCTAAGCTCATGCCTTTCTATGACAAAAGCTTGCTAACCAATATGTGAATCAAGAATGTAGGGAATCATGCTTCGAAAGGCTAGCAGTACGCAGCTCGATCGTGAACTTGGGTCGGGGAGAATACAGGGCGCGGAAGCGGGGTCCAGGGGCGGCAGCTGAAAAAAAATCAGAAAAAATAATTTCAAAAAGACAACTTTATGCAACTTTTTGATTTTTAGGTGCTTGCTTAATTGCATAAAATAGCAATTCGTTCATGAGAGTATCGGCTACTGACTGAGTATTTCGATCGTTACCGTGGGCGGCTTCGGCCGAAAACCAATCGCTCAGAAGCAAGCTACAACTTCATAAACTCAGTGCAAAGTATAGGTACTATTTCCCATGCCTCACGGGCTCATCAATCTCCGGCAAATGCAGAGGCTTCTATACACTGATACCCACATATTTTACACACACGACACGTACACTGAATAAGTTCGCGAAATAATCCCATAGAAAAATTGAAATGGGGTAATGAAAAAAAAAAAAATCCAAGTTTAATGTTCAGTTCAAAGAGATAGTATTTTCCGTGCGTAAATGGAAATTTGCGCACGGAATTTTTCTGCAGCGTGCGCAAAAAAAATTTGCGCACAGTTCGCACGTTTACGCACGCTGCTCGCCATTTGCGCACGGCACACAAGCGTCTAAAAGGCCATTTCTGCCCAATTTTGCGCACAGAATAGCATAATAGTACATTTCGATACAAGGGCGTGAAACGTTTTATTCGCGTCCGAGTGATGGGTTTCCGGCCCGAGCCGCAGGCGAGGGTCGGAATCATCACGAGGATGCGAATGATAGGTTTTACGCCCGTGTATCGAACTATACTTTTCGATAAACTGTGAGTAAAAGAAGACAAACTGTGCGCAAAGTGCACTTTTACGCACAGTGTATCGAAAATAAAGTTTTTTCATATTAACGTGTATTGAGTTGCCCTTGTTGGAGACAGACAATGGAATTCATTTGGAGTGAAAGTCAAGCAATGATGAGTGAAGTATGATGTAATATTCGGCGTTTCAATTTTTAGCGTGGCCGACGGGTCGAGGAGAGATGAGGTGAAATGTTTCGTTGCCTTCCTGTTCATTCAAAATGCCTTGTAGTATTCAGTCATCGTCATCACTCGCCTCGGTTCTTGCTATCTTCTATCTCAACTCGTTGAGTGAATGAATTTCGCTAATCCGCGATTGACAAATGAAGTTGTGCAGCAAATTCTCCAGTATTTCCGAAGCAGAACATCAAAAATCTTTCAAAGCAGAGCTCCAGTTTCGGACACAGGTTTGCTCCGATTTGCTCTACGTAAGGGTACCCTAATCATAGACTGATCGAACCATGTCCATAAATCCAAGCTTAACCTTATGATAATTTTTGAGGTCCGCCTAGTAGATACTGATTAGGGACCGAGCTTTGGTCCGGGTACCCCTAATACCTTTCTGATGAGGTAATAGACGAATATTTTTTGATATTTCTTTCAGATCTTTGGTGACGGCCCGAATCGAAGAGCTCCGAAATACTTCTTATGCAAAATGTTGATAACCCTCCAGAAAATCTAACACAAGTTACTCAGACACACATCATACATCCGCAGTGTAGAAGGTCATAAATGAATTGATGTACGCTTGCCAAGTTCAAGCCAATGCTACATGTAAAAAAGCCCTAAGGGTTGCTCGAAAGAGGCATGAAAGGATTCCCTGTACACGTGACAGTCGAAGCGCTCATTCGCCTTGACTTTTAGGCTCGGATTCATAGTCGTTAATCCGAGATCAGGATCGGCGGATTAGGAGCGCTGCGATCGCTGTGCCCAGATTAAAAATGCCTCGCCATGGCGATCGCAGCGCCCTAAATCCGCCGACTGTAATCTCGGATTAACGACTATGAATTCCAGCCTTAAACGCGTTTATTCCACTTCGCCTTGGCCATGGTTGTTTTCCCCCATTTCTGGGACAATGATTTTGGCTTCCGGTCACATGCTTAAGACCATGCGGTAGCCGTGCAAGCTAAATTTTGTTCCCAGAATACTCAAATTCTTTTGCGATTTGGGCTAAACGACGAGTTGTGCCACACTTGTTATCATCCAACTTGAATGGCTCAACTCGTCGTTTAGCCCAAATCGCAAAAGAATTTGAGTATCCTGGGAACAAAAATATGTGTATATTATAGCTTAGGATGTCCCAGGCGCTCAATGGTCCCCACTTTTCTGCGATATAATCTAATGATTTGGGCTGAACACTGAGTTGTCGAGAATAAATCGGATGATAACAATAACTAGACAACTCATCTCAAACTTTGTACCATTAAAATTTTCACATAAGTGATGAATGAAACTTTACGGCCGGGCTGCACGGCTACTGCATTTTCAAGGTCCATGGTCGCGGTGCACGGTGACCGCATCGCCTTAAAACACGTGCTAGGGTAGCCGTGAGTGAGTCATCTTTCGCCTGTGTAGTATGTGACCTGATGGGGACAGGAATATTGGCTTTCATATACCGGGTCCCTGCCTTTCGGCTCAACCCCGGTTGCCCCCATGCATGGGCGCGGGGCAGGGATACGCCGTGCCAGCGCGTCGGTTTGGAGGATGGCCAACACCGAGCCAGGCTCGGTGATGACTCAGTCCTCCTCCCCGACTACCGAATTTCGGGCTCGGCCCCCAGCACAAGGCCGAGACCCACCCTTCGCTGGGGGGTTTTGGGACTCTTCTAGGCTTCCTGAGAGGCCAGGGAGTCCCTCGAGATGAAGGATGAGTCTTTCGGGCTCGCATTGTTATCGCCCGAGGACGATTCCAATTCGAGTCCCTAGACTCACCCACTCCCGTGGTGCCGGGTGGAGATGTGCGGTCTCCTCGCCCCGGCGGGCGATGACTGGGGCCGGGAGCTCGTCAGACTCCAGGGATGAGGCACCATGCCCCAGCTCCCCTTGCGGGTTTTCAGGAGAAGTCAAAGCACCGAGCACCAGTCTCGGGGGCCAGTCTTCTCCCTACCAGCTTCGGGCCTAAGCCCGGGTACGGTGTCCCGATAACTGGGGCCGGAGGGTCGTCACACCCCAGGACATGGTGTCCCCCTTGCGGTAGATCTGATGGGGACATTGAGAAGGGCGTATGAAGGATGAACTAATTTGCTTATCCTTGTCTATACAGTGATGACAGCATCCAATGATAAGTGTGTGACTCGCGACATACTGGACTGGCGCCATATTATTCTAATACGAGACACTCATAGGGCTTATATTAGGCCACACGGTGCTCACATCCTCGCTATTGCATAGCAACACGTCTTTTTCACGCAAATTCCATCGGTCACCTCAATTCTATCTCTCTTACACCATGCCGAACTAACGTTTTTTAAAAATTCTTTTTAACCCTTACTTATTTCATACATCGTGACTCTCATCACCACGGGACCACTCATATACTCTTTTGTGTGGAATCTTCATGATGATACTAAGAGTCACATCAGATTTACAGAGCTTTGAAGAGACGAGTGCAAATAATTCTTTCGGAGCTGATGCACTCTAAAAAATCTCCAGGCTGTAATATTACCTTATACTCTCAATCGTCAGTCGTTGTGTGGGTTACCACTACAAAATGTACCTTGAAACGGAAAATAATGGCCCTTTCATACGGAATAAATTTGGCGGGATATCTCCCAGAGTTTGAGATATCTCATCAATTATAGCCTCTAGTGGGACAAGACTTGCAAGGAAATCGAGATGAAGGAGGGTTCCTCTCGTGCAATGGGCTGCGGATGACACGAGTTGTTGCAGCTAACCGCTTTTTGCACGAGAGCGAAAGTTGGGCGTGGATATGGTGCGTCTGATGTTCGAGTCGCTGGAAAGGTCGGTTTCGCTGGTGACATGTACTTTTGAGTCCTGTGTCAAGATATTGTGTATAACATTGGCGAGTGGATTGAGCTTTCTGTGCCGTTATATTGTATATCAAGTTTGCGGTGGTTATGCAAGTTTGACAGTGACTGAGTAGAAGTATTCAAGGCACTTTACAGAAAATTTTTTGATTGGACTCCCCATTAATATCTGGTCCTATAAAAATTTGTAACAAATATGATTTGGGTAGTTTGCCTGATTATAAACACAGCCCGACTAACTATAATATTGATTTTTGAAATATTCTTCAATTATCGCAGTCATAGATATCTTGGATTATCCCTAATGATGTCATTCAAATACTTCAGCTCAGATCGATGCATAAGATTTTTCAGATCTTGATCAGTAATGAGCAGTCTTTCTACAGTCATTTGTTTGTGTCATGCAAAGCAATGATCTATTCATATCAAATTCTTTCGCTTTTGTTATTACCTAAATTATTCAATAACCGAAGTACCCACTCAAAAATCATACTTTTTGGCCGTTCAATTCTTCAGGAAAATTCTAGTTTACCAAAACTATTCATGGTTCATCTACCGATTTCTCTGGATCGTTTCACAATCGTAAACAGATTGGAATCGTATTGGGAATAATAAACTGCAATCTGCAATAAACAACGAGCATCGATTTATTATTGTAATGGTACATATGAATTGATAAAAAAATATATGCGATTTTCATGATTATTGCGAGAATCATTCATTTCTTGGCTTAAGTTGTAACCAGCAACCTCCCTTTGGCGTCGGAGCAAAATTTTTCTTATCGTACTGCAATGGGATACAAGTTTTCTCACACACAACCAGATCATATTTGCTGAGAAGATGCAGCAAAAGTACTTTTGTTTCCAAAATAGCAAATCTATTACCGATACACATTCTTGGCCCCAATCCAAATCCCATGCTCATAACATCACTCGATGCAGCTTTCTTGTCAAGATATCGATCAGGATCAAATTTTTCTGGATTTTCAAAATACTGCGGATCTCTGTGAATCGCTGCTACGGGAATCATGAGTTCCATACCTTCCTTCACCGTAAAGGGTTTCGATGTAGGCAATGATGGCGGCAGCTCAAAATCTTTTGAGCACATACGATTTAGAAAAGCGATTGAGTGTAGACGCAAAACTTCACTAAACACAGCGTCCAAGTAGGGCAAATCGTTAACAGTATCGTAGTCTGGTTTACCATTGCCTTTTTTCATCACGTTGTCTACTTCATGTTGAAGTTTTCTTTGGCAATCTGGGTTCATAGCCAACTCTTGAGCTATCATGCAAAGTTGACTTGAGGTACTTTCAAAGCCTCCTAAGAAGAATATGAATGCCTGTGCTGTCATTTCTATGATGTCCAAGTTGTTTGATTTTACACGAGCATTAATCATCAGTTGCAACATATCTGGCCTGACGATACCTTGTTTTTTCCTCATTTCCAGAGTTGTTTTGATGACATTAATGAAAAACTCAGTATCTTTTTTTGAAACTACCCTCACGCCAATTTTGCGACACAGATTTGGAAACATTCTTAACAAAAAGAATTTCATCATCTGTGAAGTGGAACTTGATGTTGCCCTCCTTCCGTGAGTATAAAAGTCATTTTCTGGATTTTTCAAACTGTCTATTTCAATTCCAAAAGCACAAGTCGCAATCACATCGTTTGTAAATCTTGTGAATACATCTTTCATGTCTATTGCTTCATGACCACTTGTCAGTTTTTGTAATTGACCCACAAAAGATTCAGCACATCGTAACATCAATTCATACATTGAACGCATTTTGCTCGATGTAAAAGATGGACTGAGAATATTGCGGACTTCACGCCATCTTTCCCCATTCAGGAATATTAAATTTTTCCCAAATAATGGATCGACTTCTTCGTCTACAAAATGTTTATGATACGCAAAGTGATCAAAATTTTTAACTAGGATGCTCTTGATCAGATCGAGATCGCGAATCATTAAAACTGGATTTGAAAATGTATAGCAGCCGATATACTTTGCTTCCTTGTTAACATTGTAAACGTCTGTGATTGCCAGATTGAAATGTTGCTTTGAAATGAAACACCAATCCAGGAGTCCAAAAAATGGTAACTCAAAAGGTTGTGGAATACCGTAGGCCCCAAAGTAATTCTTCATTTGGATCACTTTAGAGGTTATGTACACCAGCAGTACAATTATGATGATCAGAGTCCAGGGATCCATTATTGATCACTTGTGCCACAAACAATTGAAGATAATTTCACCTGCACTGTACACTGCACCAAATAATTTCCCGAAGCATTTCAATAACTTAGAAATTTTTAAAGAATTCTATGAACATATGGATTACATCGTTTTCACAATCACTCATTACAACATACAAAATATTATATAGCCAGTTTAAACAAAGTCATCAAAACTCACAAATTCCCGAGAGAATTGGAATCATTGATAAGAACTGATCATTCCTGAAACAGAGAAGACCGACACCATTCAACGCTTGCTCATACTCTAGCCTCCAAAGCGCAACTGCGCATTTCAAGTTCATTCCAATTGACTGTGATGTCATGCAACAGTTAATATAGATGATGCAGTTCTTGGTGTAGCTATTTTGAACGATGTTGTAGTAGATCGCTGAGAATGTTTAGAATGCAAAATATACACTTGAATTCGATCAGCGTGGAATCCGTGATCTGCCTCATGCATTGTCCTGAGAAGCAAATGACCCATTGAGGAAAATACAATTTTCTTGTGTATTTTCTGACGTAGGAACCATATCCGCAGCCAAATTTGCTTCTACATGTCAAAATTTTTTTCATCGTCTGTGCGGCAAAGAGCCGTTTTTTTGAGTTTCTTTCCCACGCCGACGATGACAAATAGTATTCGACACTCGGGCGGGGTGGTTTCCACTTCCGAGCGTTGATTCCAACCCTCGCCAAAAACACCGCCCGGGCCGCGGAAACCAACATCCCTGCCCTTGTATCGAAATCTACTATTTTTAACCGTCAAATAGTGGTTTCCCACAAAACGGCGGTGGTTTCAGCACTTTTTTGATAATTTTCCAAATTCTCGGCTTTGGTGGAGTATTTTTGTGGTGGGCCAGAAACGTATTGGAACTACAGTTCTCTACGTATATGTATAGACCTGTGAAATACGATGCCAATAATTGCAAATGGCTAGGATGTGTTAAATGACAAACTGATTCTTCGAAGTGCTATCGACAAAATTTGCATGATTTTCGAATGCGTCTCAAAACGCTCACAAAATGGACAAAAGACTCCCCTTCTGAGCTCACCAGGGCGTATTTTCTTTGTTCCTATGTGTATAAAGATTAGGAAAAACTATTAGCAGTAGTCAGAAAACAGGAGGGACAAACTTACAGACGTATCATATCAAAAAAGGCGTTTTGAGCATTTTTTTTGAGGTGAGCTGAAGCTTCCTAGTAATATGTCGAATATCAAAGTTTTCGTTCTCGCCGTCCTCTAAAGCTATACAGATGGTCTCATTATATGAGCACGGTATGATATCTGGAGTCCCAAAGTGCTATACTTAGGCAATATCGAGTAACCTTCGATATATCATCCAGGTGCAATCAATCATATTTACATTGTTTTCCAACCTGAGCTCATGTGGGCACTTCAATAGTTCTCTTTTGGAAGCGATAGGATGTAAATAGTCATCATCAAATATATAGCGCTTCAGGGGGGCCATTTGTGTAGTTTCAGGAGCACGTTAGGTTAGGATGTTCGATATTTTAATCGATACGAGCAGGACCAAGTTTACCACAAAAAAGGCTTATCAGACTTCTTTGGATTAACACATGAAAATTTCAGAAGTCTATTTTTGAGCTATTGCAAATGATTTCCCATCAAAGTTTGTAAGGTAATGGAAAAAACGCATCCTGAGCATTTTGAGATTTTTTGCTAAATTAAGCAAATTTTGAATAACTCGCAGTGATTTGACTACGACGAACTCTTATGTGATTCGAACTCAACTGTAATTGTAGTAAAGGATGTCTGATTTGACTCAACCATACAACGATTTGGGCTTACTTACAAACTGGACATCGATCCAAGAAAGATTTTTCTTCCCTACGATATAAGTTTTATAAGCTTTGAAAGACTCATTGAAATATCCATTTCAGTATTGGAATCATGTTTCTCATAGATTTGCCACTCTACGATCATTTCGTTGCCCGAAAATGACTCAAATCGAATTTCATGAAAGGGGGTGGGGAGTCATGGGGCTTGTGACTACTTTTTACGGGGGAGTTGGCTTGAATGTCACGCGCTGCATCACATGTAACAAGGGATTGGGGGGAAGGTCCCGAATCTACAGAAAGATTGCAGACATCTTTTGTGGAGGACCCCTAAGTTGAAGAAAACCGACGTTTTCTTGTGTCTGGTTTGGTCACTCGCTGCTTCCTCGGTGCACCAAAACAGAACTGGTATAAGTGCACACATTTTCCGGTCTCTTGAGCTTGCAGCTGAGCTTCTCCACACTCGAGCTCTCCGCCTCCCTGGGCTTGCCCTTGCTCACACGAACCGACGACTCTTTTGATGTTATTGCGTGTAACGGAAGTGAGGGAGAGCTTTCCCTCCGCGTGCCGTGGCTAAACGTTATATGCACTTGCAGCCCGGTTACTTTTGTCATTTTGGCTTTTGTTCACGCAGTTTCGTCCCCTTATTCCCTGGGTCCATCTGTATGCATTTTGGTATTCTTATGCTTGGAGTAGCTTGCGGTGAGCTTTACCGTACATTGTTTGCATTTTCGGTGACAATGGGGTTATTCGCTCCGAGATTCAGCGGAGCGCCACGTAGTGGCTGACTTTGGAAGTACAACTGGCGTACTGCTAGGGTGACGCCATGCTGCGCCATGCCAATGACAATATTGAGCGTGCACAGCGAGGCACAGCATAGTTGCAGACGGGGTTTTCGTGAATTTAGGAGAAAACCGTAGCTTGAACCTGCTAACAGTAAGCGACAAAGTTGTTGGAAATTTAATTACGAAGATTTTGAGCTGTTCTGGATATCAATCAGAGCAATATTGAAAGATTCACGGAGCTCGCAAGAATGGATGCGAGCCCGCGGCTTGAGTAGCGGCTGCGACGCCTATGCTAAAAGCACGCCAAATCTCGAAATCGCCTCAACTAGCTCAAATTTGCTCGGATTTAGGCTCACGACCACTCAAACTCTTCGTTTTTACAAGTTCTACAACTTTCTCGCTTATTGTTGCCACATTTGAGCGATGGTTTTCGAGTTTGACCCTTACGAAGATTCGCCGTCTGCTGCACAGTACGCCAGTTGTAGTGAATGCGGTGGCCACGGGTCGCGCACAATCGCCCTTTTTGAATTTCAAAAGCGCGCGTCTCGGAGCGAATAAAGAGGAGCGAGGGTATTTTTCGAGTCATTTTGATGAGTAAGTCTTTGGTAATGAGGTTTGTGGGTAGAGGTGAGGCAGGTGCATTGGTTAAGTATTATCACGGGAATGAAAAATGTTCCTTCAATTATCGTTGAGATACTCCTAATGATGGAAATTTTCAGAAATCCACTATCTGATTTAGCTATGGCGATAAGTGTTCATATGGGCAAAAGTCGATCTCGTGCTCCAAATAGACTCATCGAAGATCAGCTGACCCCGTGCGTGAGGGCAATATAGGCTTGTGTCACGTCTGTGTTCTTTTGCTTGGGTTAGTCTCGCGCAGCTTCACACGGGTCGCGGAATCAGGTCCAGCGGCGCAGAATTCCTATTTATAAGATTCATCACGGCGATGCCAGCTCCAGATTGTCGTAGTGGCTCCCATAGGAATTTCATTATGCCTGATCAAAGTTATCCGCGGTCGATAAGAGGTAGCGTGAGGTTAGGATGACCCGCTCGTGTGAAATTTTGGGTATCAATGTGGATCAACCACGTAGAATGGGAAGTCGAGCTCGTCTGTGATTAATCATGAAAATCAACTTACGGCCAATGTATGGAAGGTCATGAAATCAGAAAGAGAAGAACTGTTTTTTGACCATATTTGAATTTGATTTCAAAAGAAAGCAGATTAAGTGTATGCTCAATTTAAGAAGCCTATTTATTTATGCGATGACCTATGAATATATATATATATATATATATATATATATATCCATATCTGAACGTGTGATGGAATATACGAAAGTTGCACTGTTTACAAATTCGAGTAATTGTCATACAAATGAAGAGGGGCGGTGATAGTATCGAATTTTGATTCCGTAAGAAATTCGTCAAATTTCAAAGAAATAGGAACGACTTGACTGCAATGATTTTCAAATCGATTAGATGGGTGGAAAATTTCTTCATTTGACTCGAATACTTCCACTATTTGGACTGAATCTTAAGTTCATAGATAGAAATCAATCATGACCACGATTGACCATTTCGTTTTCCAAATTATTGACTTGGAATATCGAACTTTGGAGTGAGATCAGAACTAACAACCGAATTTATCCAATTCAAACACCTAACCCAAAGATCCGCGCGCTTGCGCGCGTAAATCCATCCTAGTATGTCTCTTATCTGTAGAGGACAGGGCTTAATCGAGGATCAACAGTTTTTCCCGCTATTTCAATCTTTGACGTTTGCTATGATTATGAAAATCAATTCAATGATCGTGAATAAGTGCATTGATCTGTAGTAGGCATATGATTGAGATCGAATCCTAAGATGGTCCCCACATTATTTAAGAGCCAATGAATTCGAAAAGAAATGACTCTATGATTTCTTTTTGGTGCAAACTCTAATCCGTGATAAAATCGTGAACTAAATTTAGCACAAAATATTTTGCAGACATCTGACGGAGATATTCCTGCTCTTGGAATCTTGTACTTCATTGAGTTTCCATTATTAACACGTTCGCTGCGACGCCTAAAATCGTAGTCACTTCTCCTCGGGTTCCACCGGTGAGACCCGTCAGCGAACGTATCAACTTGGATTCATTCAAATCGATTATTGTCAATTTTTCATAGTATCTCTTTTTTTGCCTCGAATTGTTTTGGAGATAACTGAATAAATTTCGAAATTGGCGACATAATAGTATACTAGCGTTATTGCCGCACTCGCTACCACTCGTTCGGCGAATTAAATGTCCTTAATAAGTCAGAGGCTCCTGAAGTGCTTTTGTAGTTTAATAATGATGATTGCAAAGTGAGATGCCAGGTAGAAATTTCTCATGAAGTTTGCGAAAATGGTATCATCTTGAGTTATGCCTGCTGAGAGATATATGGAATTAAAAAATTCGAATATATTGTCCTCTATTCTCGAAACGGCTGTCTTGGCTGAATTGAAGGCCCGAACTATGAACACTGGTATTCATAGTCGTTGGTAACCTGAAGGTTAAGAGTTGATCCGGCGGTTGGGTGCTGCTGTCTGTGTGGCGTAGGAATGAATGGAAGACCTTGCATAAGACCAGAGACTCGGACTGATTCTCAGCCCACGGCGACTGCACGATCGACATCAACTCCCGGGTGATCACGGAGTATTAATAGCAGTGTAGAAGATTTTACTGATGAGCTAGTTCTAATTAGAACGAACTAAGCCGAATTAGACAGAACTAGATCGCAGTAGACCGAACTATATCGAACTGAACCTAACTACACCGAACAAGACCGAGCTTGTCCAAATTATCTCAAACTAGGTCGAACTATGAAGAACTGGTCCGAGCTGGACCGAACTAAACTTGATCGGACATAACAGAACCAAATTAGATTGAATTTCACCGAAGTAGACTTGACTGCAGCGAATTAGACTGAATTAGACTCATTTAGAAAGCACTAGACCCAACTAAAAGAAACTAGATCGGACTAGACCACACTAAATTAAACTAGGCCGAATTAGACCGTTCGAGACTAACCTACACCTAATTCGACCAAAGTAAACCGAATGAGACTGAATTAGACCGATCTAGACCCAAGTATACCCCACTTCACCGAACTAGACCGAATGAGCCCGAGATAGACCGAGACCAAATGAGACCGAGCTAGACCGAGTAAGACCAAATAAAACCTAACTAAACCGCACTAGAACGAACTACACTGAATTAGATCAGACAACTTGGACGAGATTCTAGCATCTCAATTCACAGTGCCACATCTCGTTCCTCATAGCTCGTTCCTTACACCCCGTTCCTCATACGACGTTCCTCACAACTGATTCCGCATAACTCATTCCTCATAAATCGTCCCTCATAACTCACTCTTCATAACTAATTCCTCATGACTCATTCCTCATAACTCCTCCTCATAAGTGATTCCTCATAACTCGTTCTTCGTGACTCATTCCTCATAACTCGTTCCTTAGGACTCATTCCTCATAACTCATTCCTCGTTCTTCATAACTCCTCATAAATTACTCATCATAACTCTTTTCACATAACTCGTTCCTCACACCTCATCCCTCAAATTTCATTCACTCATTCATCCATTGGTCCACTCATACATCCATCCACCTCATTCACCCATTCACCCACCCACCAACCCACTCATGACCCATACGGTCATCCATCACACCTCACCCCTCGCACATAGGCATCCCGATACGCAAGATGCTGACGGACAAATTTTGGCTGAGCTTTTAATCATTTTAATTCTGCACCAAGTTCATGAGGTTGTAGCTCGCTTCCGAGCGATTTGTTTTCGGCCCGAGCCGCAGGCGAGTCGGGATAATTGCTCGGAAGCAGGGAACCTCATGAACGAAGTGCAAATACTATTTATGCAATTTTACGAGCACACGAACATCGGAGAATCGCATAAATATAATTACAAAACGAGAGATATTATGTTCAGACTCGAGATCAATTGTGTCATCAAGACAATAAAGATGTCGTCTGCTATGACGTGAAATCTTACACCAGTATGATGGAATCCTGTCCCTAATATCGATAATATCGCTCTGGACCATAATACAATGGGTACCAACAATGAGATGAGGTATAGAGTCGAGCGGAGATATGTGAAAATCCGTCCGCTGGCACTAACAACGAGAGGTCCAACCTTGCGGAACACGGATCGTGATGAAACTCTGGGGATTATCTTGTTTTGATGAAGAATAAAGGTATCTCCAACGGTTAAGTCCAATCAGCCTCCTATCCCAAGATTCATCTATAAAGGTTAGCATTATCAGTATGTTTATGGATATTATGTGTTTTTTTAAAATGTTAATCTCCACAGGTGTATTTCGGAGCAATAGGTCCATTGGACTGGACCCTTGGAGATATACCTTCATTTCTGATAAAAACAAGATGATTTCCAAAGTTTCATCAAGATCCGTGTTCCGCAAGATTAAACCTCTCTTTGTAAGCTCCATAACAATAATAAAGTCACTCGTAATAAGCTCTTCTGCATGTGTACCGACTGAATGTGAGTGTCTATTTCATTCAAGGACGAATCTTTATCATAGTTGAAACAACTCGAGCATCAGACTGCACGTTCTCATCTCGAAATGAAAAGCCAAGCCAATATCGGAAAACGCGATCAATCACAAAGGCGCCGAAGTAAACAAGATTCCGATCGTCAACCCTTCGTCCCTCTAATAAACTGGCAAACGGGGGGATGAGGGGAAAAAAGGAAAAGGGATGACAGAGTAAAGTGACATGACCCCGGAAAAAGATGAAAGCTTTGCTGTGTGGTGTCGTTTCGGTTGGCATTTGCCGATTGTGTACTCGCAGTTCCATTGCAACTGGTGACGACTATAATACTATACTCAAGAGTCTCACAACTTGCCTATCCATCACGAGTGATTTACAAATGCTCGCTCGTTAATATTGCCCGAGAAATGATTGTGGGACAGAGTAACAGGAACGAGACATCCACGAGCTTTTTTAATTGAAACTCTTCCTCTGTTTCACTCGAAATCACTCAGTTTATTATGTCGAGTCGTAGTAGTCGTAATATTCCTTCCATTTCACCTAATTCAAATTTGTTTTCAAACTTTGGTGGATCACGAAAATTATGTTTTCTCTGTACGACCCCTCACTCAAATCGTCTACTTGCGGTAGACATGCTAAATTTCCAATATCTATGATAACTTTTGATTCGAGCATGATGACAGTTCAAAAAGAATCAAATACAACTTCCAGAGATCATGATCACGAAAATGAAGGCTCTATTATGCTTGCATTTGAGAAAAATGAAAAGAACAGAAACTTCCAATCCTATAATCTCGAAATTTTTTTTTCATTAGTCATTGATTTCCTTCGTAAAAAAGAATTCCTCTATAATCAAAGAGTGGAGTGTTGAGTGAGCAGGTTAGTTTTCCAACTTTCTTAGCTCTAGTATTGATAGATAAATTGATAGATAGATACCATTCATTTTCTTGTGAACAAACTAGATACTGTGAACAAGAGTGATGGAATAGGAACCAAAACAGTTGGAGTTCAAAATTATATAAAAAAGAATCGACTGAACATATATCTTCTTTATTAGCGATTTAATGGTTTTGAATTCAGATGAATTCCAAGATACTTGTTCTGCAATCGATAAATTGATATTGGAGTGTTTCTCGGGCGGGAATGCTCGAAAATTCTATCGGGCAGGTTTCTTGATCGATGTCCGGAACGAGGAGCAGGTCATATTTTTCAATTTCTTCAAGAGCATAGACTCGCATCGAATCACGTTGCTGCCATAAAATTCCACGTCCCTGCGGTGAGCAGAAGCAATAAACCAACAATGCGGATTCCATATCGCCAAAAAAGAGGAATTGGAAGAAGAGAGAAAAATTATCATGGAAAGAACATGATAGTCTGGAGCAATAAGTATGCCGAAGGAATTTGTCTATAGTAAATACTGTAAAGAGAAATTCTTAAAATGAGGGCAGGGGAGTGCCTGAATTTTTTCACTTAATTTTCATTAATGCTGTAATTCAATCCTGAAACAAACCCTTGGGACTTGATTTTCAGACAATGATTTTGACTTCCATGAAATGCTCGCATGGATGTTACGATCGAGTTTGCGTTCACTGGAATTTTTGTTTTGTTGGGGCTAGAACACTGACTGTTTTGAATCGTTCTCATTCAACCAAGTGAATTTGATTCATAGAAATATTATAAAGCAATTAACCGAGGGGCAGACCTTATGAAAAACGAACATTAATTATCACACTCACTGTTAACAATGAATG